>JADGJH010000001.1:0-33154 GCA_027596945.1 Physocladia obscura
GGTGGCGGTGGCGGTGGCGCAGTTGGTGTAATTGCAATCACGAGAATTGAAGATGAAATGGATGAAGTTGATTATGATGATTATGATGATGACGGGGTGGCGACAAATGCTATCAGAACTGTTGGCAATAGTGTTGATGAAAACAGCGACATGTTTCATGAACAACGGCGTGGACAGATGGTCAGATCTCTTGTTTTAGATGTCAGTGGAATTGTTTTCGAAGGGGATACAAATAGCGTTGAAATTTTGTGGGACGGATGTGATGCGCGATTTGGGCGAATATTTTGATAAGAAACTCAATTTGCAAATGGGGCTGCGAAAAACAATAAATCTTTTGAATAACTCCAACTTTGGGATCTGATGATGAATATTTTACCCTGGAATGTGAATCCATTCAATTTAATATTTAGGAAAAATACATTCAGTCTGCGCATAGGACGTGTTATTGGAATCGCCTCTTCACCCTTTTAATGGAATGTATTTATTATCTTCAGAAAAAAATATTTTTCAATTTTTTATTAGGAACTATACAAAAGAAAGAAAAATAAAAATAAAAAAAATTAAAACACCGCAACACTCGTCATCCAATATCATCCAACCAAATAACTAAAAACTAATAAAAACTAAAAACTAATAAAAAAAACTAAAAACTAAAATAAAAAAAACCAACATCAACAAAAACAACAAGCAATCCCACAATGAACGTTGAATAAGTTAATGACAGTGTTTTTTTCGGTGAGTAGTTTTTTCTTTTTTTTCGTTTTCCTTTTTTAGGTGGGGAGGGGGAGATTTCAAGAGATTTTGTTTTCATAACCCCAAAATTAAGAGGTTTGAAAAAAAAGAAAGAAAGAGGCAAACGGCAGTTGAAGAGGGATGAAAATTTAGGAGGAGTTAAGAAAAATAAAAAATTATTCAAGTGTTAAGTTTAACGCCCATTTTTTCAAGTTCATCGAAAACCCAAAAAGAGTAATCAACAAGAAGCAAGTCAGGTACAATAAAGGATACGTTTGCAGATGCAGATGAAGATACAGCGGCTGGTAATTGTGTGATTCCAGATTTTGATGTTGCAGACGATGTACTTTGCCTGCGACGGAGGACACGAGATGAGGGCTGTTGCAATTCGGCAGCAGGAGATGACCCACGACCACTGACTCCGCTGGCAGTGCTGTTTCCTGGTGGTAATTCATCAGCTCCCAATTCAATTTCATTACTGTCACTGTTTTCCAAGCCGAGTTGTTGCTGCTGGGCATCAACTTCCATTGATACAGATTGATCTTGGTGGCTGCCAACAATTTCCTCCGATTGATTGTCACGCACATTGCTACTACTACCAAAAGTAGATCTGTGAGTATATTGTGAACCTCTATCGGACTCTTTAGACGCATTGTTGGCAAATTTTGGACGACGTTTACTCTCGTCAAATGGCTCTGGACTGACTTCGAGAGGACTTTTTGGGTCTTCGAGCATTATTGGCAAGTCTTCAGTACCAAAATGACCTGGCACACTGGTGGCAGTGAAGGAGGAGGCTGGTGCCACAGTGGAAAGCTGATGGTTGGATTCTGAAATGTAGCATGACTGAGCAAATTTCGCAGCGCCAACACGTGATTGCAGATAATTTTTGGCAGATTCGGCAAACATTGCAGAGAGTTTTGCGTCCAGAGAAACATTCAGACGATTCAGAATTCTATGGAATTTATTTGGAGGTTAATTTGAATTGCTTAACACTTTTTTTTTTTTTTTTTTAGCATTACTCTGTGTAGAGCTCTCCTGAGTAGTTCTCCAGCTTTACCAACAAAGAATCTTGAGGTGACCTTGGTGGACGGCGGCCAGACTGCTGCTGCTGTTGCTGGTGGGTTTGTTTTCGGCGACGTTGTTTTCCCTGGGTCTGCGCACTTTCGCGATGGCGAAACACAACACGGTCCTTACGCATGTCTTTGGGCCGTTGGATGCCGTACATACGAAAGTAAACTGAGCATGAGTTGCAGATAGGTAGTCCGTCGGCAGTGCGACGCCAAGACGAGGCAACCTAATCATCAAAACAACAAAACAGATGTACATAGATAGAAATCAACCATGAACACACCCGCAGATTATTCAATTGGTAAGTGTAAAGTTTGGCAATAGTCAGTTCAAAAGACGCACGTACTGTTGTTTCACAATTCGAGCAACATTTCCCGCTTCGACTCTGCGCTGATATTGCATTTGTATTTGCTGCCGCTGCCGAGTGTTGCTGCTGCTGTTGCTGCTGTTGCTGTTGCTGCTGCTGATGCTTGATTGGCACCTGCTCCTTCCTCAGCATTGCTTCTTTTTTTGTCTAATTTCGAATAAAATACTAAGCGTTATTTTAATGTTGCCGCATTACCACTTTTTTCATGGTTTTCCCTGCCTAAAGTGAATTGACATGGTAGATCAGAAGAAATGGCACTCGCACTGGAAATATGATGGGCAGGTGTCAGCTGATTGTGGTGTAAAATCGCATTTTCAGCCAAGACAACACCACTTAAGACCAAAAACAACGTTCTTTTCCTTCAATAAATATTCTATGGTTTTTAAACTATTCAAAATCATTTTAGATAAGTGATCGATCGGGATAGTCGTAGGGCAAGTCTAGACCATTCAATCACGTGTTGACCAGGCGAGGCTTTAATCTATCTCAATTCTCGCCTCACTCAATTTCAAAAAATATGCATTTCTCAACAATTTTTTCATTCAAGATGAACTTACTATTGGAGTGATTTCTTTTTTTTCTTCTTTCAAATCACAGTTCATACCATTTTTTTTGGGCTTGACGGGTATTGAAGTCTTTAATTGTTTTCAGAAAGTCTGCAGATCCCTGGCTTAGCTCCGCAAACGAATTTTCCAGGTTAGCAAGCCTTTCGCCACGTTCGTTAAGTTTGTTTTTCGTTTCTTGAAATCCAGAGAGTGGATTTTTGGGTAGTTCTTGTTGATGAGATTTGTTGTCTTGACTTTGTGACTCCCCTTTAACTTTTTTTTTGTTTTTTGTTTTTTTGTTCCGGTTTAAAAAACGCGAGACAACGACAGAAGAAGAAAAAAAACAGTAACTCACAAAGATCTTCAAACTGATTTTCTCGTTCAGCCAAAATATCACTTCCCAGGTGTTGCATCTCGGCTTTTTCTTTCACGAAATCGTAGAGCTTGACTGGATGCGGGCCTTCAAAACGATGATTCAAGTCATATTTTGATGAAGGTGCCAACCAATCCCGAGAGATTTTCACGAAATTACCACCACCAACACCCCAAACACCCACGAAACCATCGTCAAGAATCCATACTCTGTCTGACGCCAAAAAAGTCTCTCCGTTCATAGCAGCAACACCAGAAACTTCAACTTCAAGCTGTGGCAAACTAAACAGTGTCACGTCCCCATTCTCATGAACCAAGAGAAGTTTTGGTTCTCTGCGAATTATAACCACTCCAGACTTAACTGTTACGGAGCCGCCACCACCGCCGCCTCCGCCACCAACATTATTGTCACCGCCGTTTATGCTTTTTTCACCACCTCTACTGCAGTTTTGGTTTTCGTCACTTCCAATAACTTTCCCCAGCCATCCTCCCAACAACTGCCCGACCCGTGTAATCCCATCAACCGCACCTCCATCATGCCGTTTTTCAGTAATCCGCGTAAACGCGCAGCCAGTACTGCCAGGTGTCTTTGCAACAGCCAAAAAAACAGCAACAGTTTGAGTGTTGCTAAAAACAAGAAAATGCTCAGTATCAAAAGACGACGGTCCTACCGCTTTTTGCGACGTGGCGATAGCATTTTCAGATGAAACAAGATCTCCGTTTTGATTTAATATTGCGAGCATATGCGGTCGCGCATTTGAGGATGACGTGGAGGTAAGAAATCTGTTTGGTGGTGATGCTATTGTTTGACGTTTTGAGAAAATTGAATTTCTGTTGTTGACAGCTGAGTTTCGTGATATTTTATAGCTATACAGCGCTCCATCATATGTAGAAAGGAATAAAGTAGGTTTCAGAGTTGTCTCTGAGAACACCTTAGTTTTAATACCAAGTGAAAAAACTAATACAAAAAAAATAATCCAACCTCGTTCAGAAAATGTGTTTGCAAACATTATCACCGCGATTCTAGAGCCAAAATCTGCAGAACTTCCGTGAATTTCATGAAGTACAGTGACGCCTGTGTCAAGGTCGATGACGGTAAAGTCTCCATATCCAGTCCCAAATGCAATAAATCCAAATTCAAAACTTGTTTCTTCAATTTCAATCACTCCGCTTGCCATTATTTGAACTATTCCATTCCAACGCTCGATCCATGGCTCCGTAGATGAGAACGATTTTATTACGAGTGCTGTATTATTCTTGATGAAATAGTCACGTTCTGTTACATCCGGTTTTGGTGAGTCCAGCTCTTTTCCTTGCTGCTGCTGCCGCTGCTGCTGCTGTTGATCTGATGAAGATACTATTGGAATATCAATGACGCTGTCTGTTGCGCTTTCATCGGTGTCAGCATCCAAATCACGCAATTGTAAAGATGTAATTTGTTTCGTGAGTTTTCTGTCAATTGATTCATCTCCACTAATCCCACCACTAGCAGCAGTACCAATATCAAAAGAAGCGACAGAAATATCAGTAATAGAAGTATCAACAGTGGTGGCAGCATCAGCAACAGCATAAGGAGAAGCTACACCCAAAACTTCATCAACAACTCGATCCAACTCCGCCATAACACCTCCATCATCGCTTCCAAGATCCCCATCCTCCATTTCTTCCCATACTTTCTCCCGCAAAATTGCCATCACCGCTCCACTAGTCACAGTCAACCAGCCGCCCCGCGATACATACTTAACTTGTACATCGCTGCCATAAAATTGGGCTTCCTCATCATCGTCGCTGCTGCCACTTCCAAACGGAACAATGGTTTTGAGCGAAAGTGTGTCGACGAGTCGCGAACATGTGGATCCAGCCTCAATTGCCCAAAGCGCAATTTGCGACGAATGGTGCGCGGTCGCTAGAAATGCGTAGCAGCGGCGATCAAACCGTTGTTGCGTTCCTATTTTTAGGTCTGTTGGCGTTCGCGATATATGTGCAGCGAGAAGCGGCGACATGCTATGGATCAAAAATGGCGCTGGAATTCGATTAGGTAACAATTCGTTTGGAATCAATGCAAGTGTAGGCATATTCGCAGCTATTGGATCACGAGGATTGAACGATAAATATTTGATTGTCGATTTCGAACCAATCACAATATAAATCGACTTTTGAATTCGCGAAATTTTGGAAATATGTTCCGTAGGATTTGAATATTGAATGCCGATTGTCGACGTATGTTTGATTGTTGGCATATCGTCAGTTTTCGATGACGTCGAGAGATGAGAAAATACAATTATAGAAATATGCAAGCTTTTTGCTGTTTGTAAACATGATAAATTTATCTTGATAGGCAATAAAATAATCCAATAAATAAAATAATAATAATAAAACAAAAAAAGTATTACATTTACTCAAATCGACTGACCATGCCGCGCAAATCGTAAAATCCTCAGAATTACTAACAATTTTCGCTTCAGATTCGATAAAGTGAAAATCGTGAATTTCGACTGAATCAATCCCCGCTTCGGTTTTCGATTGCACAATTACATCAGCAACAGGTATAATTATTTTGAAACTAGGTATGTCTGGAGACGACAACGGCAATTGCCCATCATTTTGATTCGAAGATGCCAACGACTTTTTAATATTTCCGAAAAATGCGGTAACGCGTTGTTTGCCACGATTAAACGCCGAATGATCAGGATTCTCCCACGCTAACAAGGCAGGCCCGCAGGCAGTGAAAAGGTATTTTTCATTCTGATTTATTCGCGTTCAAATATTTTAACAGAGTTTAATTTAATTTAATTTTTTTTTTGTACCGGAGCCCAACACATGCGGACAAAACCAGGACTACAATATGCAGACAGAGAAAAAGAAGCGGAGATGACACGATCGGCGAGACGGAACAAGAAAACGCGCAACGATTGGTCGAGAATAGCCAGTTGTGAACGGCAGGCTGAAATTGCAACGGGAACAGGCGAGGATGGCGTATTGAAGGAAATCGGGATTGTTGTCGTTCGACGTACAGACGGTGATAGCGAAGTAATTTGCAGTTGTACTTCTTGTGCGTTCGTTTCGACACTGATTAAAATTGCACGGCGTGGCGAAAACTGAACAGTCGCAAAACAACTTGGCGCGATAACAAATGTTGTGGCCGATGCCAGTTTTCTCAATCGGGGCACTGCGACATCCGCAAGATCGCTCGAGACAAGAGCAATGGCACCGCTCTTTCCAGCCCGAATCAGAGCACAAACTGCGCGCCCTGAAATAACCGTGTCCAAAACTTCGGCGATGCCGCCAGTTCCTTCAATATTCGTCACTGCAAGTACAGCCGCTCCGCTATCATCTCCGTTGTTTGCAAAGATCATAACTCGCGCACCTATGCAAAACAGCACCGTTTCTTGAACATCGTCAAACTTTACAATCATTTGATTTTCTTCCAAAATAAAGTATGTAACACACTATCTTAAAGTTTGTTGAAAGATGCAACATCAACACTCTGCACATAGTCTTCAAATCCAGTAATCTGGTCCGAGAGGTCATCGACTCCAACCTTGTCGTCTTCCACAACAGCCGTGATTTGGAGCTTTCTGATTCCATAACCGATCGCAACCAGCTTGGATGTTCCCCAGACGAGCCCTGGCAGCACAATTCCACGCACTTGTTTTTCCAAGGCCTTCATGTCTGTTTCATCGTCCCATGGCTTAACGTCAAGAATGACCATTGATTTGGCAACAGTCTTTGGCTCTACGTACCATAACGAGCAATTTTAGTTATTACGAGAAAAAAAAACGAAAAACAAAAGAAAGCGAGAAATTAGGGTGTAATAGGTCAGATAAAAACGAAATTAGGTAGCTCGAAGGTGATATACATCATTACAGAGACGCCCCAAAACGAGACAGTCACCATTGAGACAAATGCCAGTATCATCAATCCAAAAAAAAAAGGAGTGTGTGTGAGTATCTGGGGAGAACTCACTAGTAGCTTTCTTTTCATTGTATTCCTTGAGACGTTGAGCAGTAATTGCAGCCTTGGCAGCATCCTCTTCTTCATCGTCAGACGCGAAGAGGTCAAAGTCCTCATCATCGGCAGCAGCGGCAGGGGCTGGAGCAGCCTTTTTGGCAGGCGAAGCGGCACGTGGAGCCGGCGCAGCCTTAGCTGGGGAAGCAGCGCGGACTGGAGATGCGGCCCGAGTGGTTGCTGGGCCGTAGGCAGAAACAGCCTTCTTGACACCTGGAAATTTGGCAGTCTTTCCTCCAAGAGCCGCAATGTGGTTGTACCAACGCGCAGCGTGTGGAAACTTTCCGGTAGCAACAGGGGCCTTAATGGCTTCAAAAACAGCTACATCGGCCTGAGTGGCAGTGTATCTTTGTTTTTTTGTATTGTTTCGTTAAAAATAAATTAAAAAAGGCATAGGGGGGTGGTGGGGGAGAAACGTAGAATCAGAAATGCCTGACGGCGTTGTTGTGTAATCTAGCCGGGGTCTTACGCCGGTCATAAACACGGACCAATTGATTTCGTCATGCAAAAGCAGTTGGGAAAAAGAAACGAAAAAAAGGGGAAAAAAACAAAAACATACCCGTCAATATAAGAATGCTCTTCCAAGAAAGAGTTCAGAGCAGTCAATCCACTGTCTTTGTCAAGATGTTCGAAGCCCATTTGGTCTGGAAAAATCAGTTGTCAGAAGAAGAGAAAACCAAAAAACCGTTTTTGAATGCAAAAAGAGAAGAGGAAAGGCGCTTTTTTTTTTGAAGGTCTCAGTGATTGTTCACCAATTTGTATAATCAAAGGAATTCATTTGTCTCTATCTACTTTTGTCGTTGTTGTTATAATCTTCGACCTCAAAGCGTTTGCTCTTCTTTTTTTTTTTTTTCCCTAATCGACTGCTTGGGAGTTTTCGCGGAGCAGACGATTAGAAAATCGATTAAAGTGAGTAATAGGATTTGACTGTTGTGTGAACGAATCGGTTGCAGACGATAGTTCCATCTTTACTGTTGGTGCTGGACTCACATTGTTCTTTTGTTAAGAAAAAAAAAAAGAAAAAAAGAGACTTTTTGATTATTTTTTGGAAAGGCTCCGAAAAATTGGAGTAAAATAGTATAAATAATTGTAAATATATATTTACGGAAAGCTATTCAATGAGCTGTAAAATATATATACTGCAAATCAAACGAAAACATGAAATTGTGAGAAAAAAATCTACTCAAACAGCAACTGAAGCTTCGGCACCAGGCGCGTGAGCATGGTAGTGCGATCCTTCATGCTTCGTATAGCTCAAGAAAGCTAAAAAGAAGAGAAATGTTATTATTATTATTATTATTAAAAAATGGTAAGATATTCACCATTCCATCCGATATTAAAAGCATTCACAAATTGTGGCTGGAAATGCACTGGAATAAATCGAAAATTGATGAGTTGAATCGGCGTCCATACTAACACGTCAGTTGTATACGTGGGCAGGAAATCTGCCCGCAAATGCTTTAACGAGTCGTGCATTGTTGTGCCTGACATGAAGTGTGTCGACAGGAAAAAAAGTGACAGATAAGGCGGTTCGAAAATAAAATTGTCCGCAGCAACTGTAAGTTTTTTTTTTTTTGGTTTTGTTTTTTAACTTCGCGGTTCTTTCATTGAAGAAAAGGTTATTACGATGGGTAAAGTTTCACCTTTCGCAAGCGCTACATTCCAAACCATCTGCCGTTTCGACTCCAAAGACTGGGTCCGTCCAAGAGCCTTCAGCGCCCGTTTCACAAGCGGCTCGACAGTCCTGTCAAGCGACCGGTACCAAAATGTATACAACGGCCCAGCAATAAAGAAACCATAGCTTGTCATGATTGCAACCCTTTTCCAATCAATTGCGTGCAGTTTATTGTCCTTGTGGTTGGCTGTGATTTTTTGTGAGAGTATATCTCCTGCTGACCATAATGCTCCAGCTACCAGACATTGCGAGCCAAGTGGATACCGCATCATGAACCGCGCGTATCTTTCGAAAATTCGGGTTCTCATCTTCTTTCTAAAATTACAAATCAAAACACGTAGAAAAAATAAAAAGAATTATTTACGAAAAAAAGTCACGGACGTGAAATTTTTTCTTGATATTGCCACTTGATGCAGCTGTTCAGAAGCCCTCCACAGAATATTCAACAAATTTCAGGGTTTCACTGATTCATTTAGCAAAAAAAAAAAAGAATAGAAAAACCGAAAAAAGAGAAAAAAAAAGGAAGAAAAAAAAACCACGCGCAAACTATTTTACTCACATCGAAAAGTGAAGAGGGAAAATGAAAGAAAAAAGAGTCAAAGAAGAGAAAAAAACAAATTTTCACAAGGACACCACAGCCCAAAATGAAACAGTTTTTGTTTCTTTGCCTGGAAGAGGAACTCGCGGACCATGCTGGGCTACAGAATATTTAACCAGCAGAGGAAACTAGAATAAAATACATATTAAAAGCATTAATATTTTTCAAAGAAAGAAAATTTCCAATATACACACCTCCAATCGACTCGCCCGATCAAAATTCATCCCCACCGCAACATCAAGAGAAACAATCGCCCAATTATTTTTCTTTTCAACAACCCCAACCTCAAGTTTCGGCTTAACGCTTCGGATCTTATCATCGTCAAAATCAACTAGTTCATTAAACCCCTCCAGAACAAAAAGCGGAGCAATGACTGTAATCATGCTGTCGACAGCCTCATCCGTTTCGTCACCGTTCAGTGCGGGTAATGATGCAAGCATGACTTGCATGGGAAATGGCTGCGGATTGGTGAATTTAAGGAGAATTGTCGCGGTTTGTCCTGGTTCAACTATTGGTGCCGGATGTGCGATTGTTATGTTTGGAATATTGTCGCTGTGTTTTTTTGTTGTTTTTTTTCTATGTTATTCCTGGTCAAATGTATATATTTATGTTTGCCTTACATGGCAAACCGCTTGATTGAGAATTTTGCCAACTGGGCTTTTTGCTCAGGCTTGACTAGGACATTGTTGCAGTCCTTGCACCGTTTTGTTTTTTTCGTACGCAAGAGGATTCGTTGGGGTAGGATTGATTTTTGGAAGCGGGGCTGGTCGTCGAGTTGACGGAAACGTTGCGAAAGACTAGTTGCTAATTACAGAAATATTTTAGATAACCTTAGGATGTACTCACTACACTCGCACTTTTCGTTTATACTCGTAACGTCAGTTCTTTACTGTTCATGCTCGTTCTTTTCCAACTCACTCCGTTCATTGTTCTTTTACTCGCTATGCTCAGTATTCGCTCATCTCAAAACAGATTTTACCGTCATCAAGGTTTAGGTTAATCATATCCTCGAGCAGATCCATTTCCTTGACTGACGAAAACTTGAACTTGGAGATATAGTCTTTTTGGGGATTCGGGTTGTTGGGATTGTTGGGATCGGACAAATTGGAGTTGGCATTAAAGGCCGACTGGAGGGGTAGCGAGGACTTGTTGAGAGAGGCGAGGGAGGGGATGTTTGCTAGGAGCGACGGAGGCAGAGAGATAGCCGAGGAGCGGAAAAGGTCGGCAACGGACGACGAGGCGAGCGAGCCAGCAAATGAGGCGGTGGCGGGGTTCGCGGTGGCAGACGCGCCCGACGCCGCGGCCGCCGACGCCGACGCTGCGGCCGTGGCGCGTCCCACGATGGCCTCGTAGTGCGCGCGCAGACTGTTGAACTCGGCCACGTCGCGCCGGTCCTCCTCCATTTTCTGCATCTGCACTGTGTCGCGTCGTGGTGTGTCGTCAGAGCGCAGTAAAATAATGTTAGGGGACGGCGGCACTCAACTTGCTAGCCCCGTCGGACGGTCAAACTTGAGGCCCACCTCCAGCGACTCCCAGCGGCACACGCCGCACGCCAGATAGTGGACCGCGGTGGGCAGAGCGTTCGGGTCGGCGGGCTTCGACTGCGGGTCGAAGGTGGACATGACCGTCAGGGTGTTTGTACAGACAGGACATTCGAAGCAATTGCGCGCGCACCTAAGAGTAAGGCGGCAATACCAGTATCAGTATACGTACGTATTCATGGCACTGCCAATAACTGGCAATCGGCAATGGGCACGAAACCTGTTGCGCTCGGCCTTCACGGAGGCGGACGGCACCTCAAAGAGACAGTTTGGGCAGAAGAAGGCGGCCGCGTCCGACGACACGCAGCGGCCGCACTTGAGGCGTCCGCCGCCACATGCCGCCGAGTCGCAGAAAAGCAGCGAGGCGAGCGCGTGCGTCTCCGTCTCTGCGTCTCCACCGCCACTCCCGCCCCCACGTCGCGGCGCGCAGCTACACTCAATACGCACCTCAACCATTTCTTTCAAAAACAAATCAAATCAAAACAATCAGTGACACACACAGCAAGAACAAACACTTTCGCTTTGCCGCTACTTCCTCTCCCAAGCTCACTCATACATACGCATGGATTCTCTTGCCGCTTCGCCGCCTCCCCCGCCGCCTCCATCTACAACCTCGCTCGATGCCGCCGTCAACAACTTCATCAAGGGCTTTGTGTTTGGCCAGCTGTTCCTGATTGTCCTCATCTTCTTTCTTGTCAACCTATTTCTGCTCAAAAATAAGGACGACACGCGCGCAGATATTCGTAAGGCTCAACGGCGATCGCCCTGGCGTCCAAAGGCAAGCCACTTAAATAAATACCACCTCAACGAAACTCTCAACAAACCCATTCAAATCAATTAGAAGGCTCAAACTATCCCCTTTCGACAACATGCTTTCGAATCTCACGTCCTCGCGAAAACAATGTACTCTGTCACCTCGCATCCTCCCGAATCCTGCGACTGGATCAACGTTATACTTGCCCAAATTGTCGCCAGATACCGATCAGACCCAGCAATCTCTGCCGCCCTCGTTGATTGGATTCACCACTCCCTCAATGCTTCCATCGACCAACTTTCTCCCCAATTTATGGTTTTGTATAAAGCGAAGCGAAATAGAAATTGACAGTGAGAAAACTGACAGTGTGACTTCAAGCAAAAAAATATGAAGTTAAAAACTGGAAAAAATTAAAATCCAATAAGAATAACAGTAAAGAACAAAATAATTAATTTTTTCTAATGCAGGGTCCAATCTCAATAACAGACTTTTCCTTGGGTGACGACTACCTGAAATTCAAAACAGCTCGCATGAAGTACGCTGAACAGTCTTCAAACAACTTACGTGCCGAAATTGCTTTTGAATTTAATAACCAAATCACGCTTGGTATTGATACCCAGATTATCATCAATTGGCCCAAACCCGCTATTGCCTCATTGCCCATTTCGTTGGTTTTTTCGGTTGTCAAGTTTACTGGAACGGTGTGATGTTGAGCGAAAGCGATCAAAGTATTAAATCCAATAATGCAAGAAATTGAGCGAAGTGAATGAAGCGAAAATTAAATGCGAAGCGAGAGAGAGGAACACGTTTACGTAGATTGTAGATCGACGATAACGAAAAAATCGAAGAAAAAAAAGCGTAATCCGAATGAAAAAAATTAAAATCAAAAAAAAGCTCGCAGTCGAATTTGTAACCCACCCCGACCACGATGTTCAACACGACCCCGAAACATTCTTCGCGGTATCAATCCTTGATGACGAAAACTTTTCTCTCGATTTTGACGTCCGCTCGCTGCTGGGTCACCGCACCAAAGTCAAAGATTTGCCCAAACTCACCGCCATGATCACTGCGCAGTTGCGCAGTAATTTTGTTGAGGCGATTCTGTGGCCGAGTTTCAAAAAAATTCCGATTCCTGTGCGGTTTCCTGAGTATCCGAATCGAAGCAACAATAGCAATAGCAATAGCAATAGTAATAATGGTGGCGGCGGTGGTAGTGGTGAAGTCAACAATTCCTCAGCTGCTGCTACTGTGGCAAATGGGAGTAGCGGTGGTGGTAGTGGTATCGCTGCCACATCTACAAAAGCTGTTTCTATTGACGCAGATGGTGGTGATACTGTTGCAACATCTTTTCCTGTCGAAAGCACCATATAAATATGAAATTATTGTTCGGCGAATGTATATATAGTTTTTATTTTTTTTCGAAATGGATTCAGGCGTTTGGCGGAGAAGCTAGGCCAACCAGATTGTGGGCCGACGATGCGGTAGCAGTATGAGTGCAAGCATACAGCCGCTGCACAAAATCTGCACAAGCGCGTGGCGTATCCGTCGGGTTCTTTGAGACACACAGTTCATAATCTGCTATTTGCGTTGAACATCGCTGTTTTACAGTACGTACGCTGCCGACATTGAGTTCTGCGCATTGTGTCAATTGTTGTTTGAGTGTTTGGCATGCGGATTCGAAGTGTGGCTGGTTCTTGTCGATACAGTCTCTTGTTTTTACTTGTCAGTTATTTTGGAGAATTCTGGACAATTTTAAATTCTCACCCGTATGCCTTCAACTGTGCTCCACAGTGTTGCTCAACCTGCTCCATAACAGACTCCATCTTCAAAAACAAAAAAGAAAATTTGAACGCGAAAATCAAAGAAACAGTAAATATTAATGCTTCAGTTTCTTCGGAACGGACGCAAAGCATTGGCCAGAGGCGGATCCGCGATATTTGTAGTGGGAAATGAAGCGTGCGATCTTGACTCGTTTGTTTCAAGTGTTGCTGTGGCAGTTCAGCAAACAGCAGCAACCAAAAGCCATAGTTTGTTCGTGCCAATGCTCGGTATTCGTCGTTCCGACTTTGTCCTGCGCGGAGACTGCACTGCCGCCCTCCGATACGCTTATCCCACTGAATACTCTGATATTCTTGATTCCCTGTGTTTCATGGACGATTCTCTCGCAAACTCACAACAAACGACTACAAATACAATCCAAAACATATTTCTGACAGACCATAACATTCCCGCAAAATCCCTGCTTACGCGCTTCAACGACTCAATTCACGTTGTTGGTATTCTTGACCATCACAGTGACGAAGGCCTCTTTGCGGATTGCGAGCTTTTGCGGGTCGTGGATTCAGTTGGTTGTGCAACAAGCCTTGCCGTCGATCTGCTTTCCACAGTCAATTTTTTCGATAATTCGAGAGCAGCAACAGCAGCAACAGCAGCAGCATTACTAACAACTGTGGACCATGCATTCGCAAAATTACTCATCAGTCCGATTTTGCTCGACACCGTCAACTTGGACCCCTCGTTCAATCGTGTCACGCCAACCGATATTGCCGCCGCGCAGCAACTTGTCTTGGCGATCCACAAAATCGATCCCGCCTATGATCCCCTGGCTCATTTCAGATTACTCCAATTGGCGAAGTTTGACACATCATCACTGAGCGTCAGAGAAATGCTGCGAAAAGATTACAAACAAACTTCCACCAGCGGTACGGAGCTTGGTATCAGCAGCGTAACAACCTCTTTTGATGACTTGATTCGCAGAGAAGATGGCACAGGTGATTTTACAAAAGTGATTGCTTCGATTCGCGCGTATTGTTCTGAGCTGCGTTTGGGAATCTTAATTGTCATGACGGCGTTTGAAGATTCAAAGTCAAAATCTTTTGAACGTGAACTTGTTATATTTGTTCCGCGAAATGGAAAAATCGGGTCAGCGTCGAGAAATTTGTTTGACTTGCTAGAACAGCGGTCAGATCTCAAATTAAATCACTTGAAAACCGTTGAGGATGATGATGGCATTTTACGCTGGTATAAAGTTGGAAATGCGAAAATATCACGCAAACTTCTCCAACCAATTATTTTACCAATGATTCAATCTATTATTTGATAATAAAGATGCAGCTGCAAGCAACTGTAAGTGTTGTTGAAATTGTTGGTGTTGTGTTGTGGCTGTAGGTGAATTTGTTTATTTAGTCGCAGTTATAGTTGTAATAGCTGTTGTAATAGCTGTTCTTAAACATTTTGTGAGTGAGTTTGCTTATACGTAGGTGTTTTAGTTTTTCGTTGTTTTGCGTTTCGTTTCTTTTTGGAAGATAATCTTTGAGGAAAAATGGATCCCTTCAGTCTCGTCCCACAGCATATACGCGTAATGGCAATGAAAAAAGGCGAAGAGTACCTAAACTATACCGATCCGCTATTTCCTGGAGCTTTAAAGCGCCGAGAACTGCCTTACTCTTTTTTGGAAAGTTTCGCTCTAGTCGCTATTATAGACATCTCGGGTTATTCGAAGCTGTCTAGCTATTTGCAAGAAGTGCTAGGCACCGACAGTGGTGCCAAAGTTAAAGAGCTCCTGAATAAGCCGATCAATATAATTATAAAACACGTTCATGAAAGTGGTGGCTCCGTTGTTAAATTTGCTGGAGACGCCGTCATCGCCACTTGGTAGAACAAAGAATTTTTGCAAATTAAGATGATAACTTCTGCAACTTCACAGGTCTGTTACTTCCATGGACGAAAAAGAAATAATAACACGCCGAGTATTTTTAAGCTGCCTGCAACTCATTTGTTACTTCAAAACTTATGAGCTTGTTATTCCGGACAAGGTTGCTCACCGACCATCAGCAACACCGCAAAATCTTGCATCAGTATCACCATTAAACAAAAATACCTTTAACCGACGAGAATCAGATATACCTGAACAACGTCGAAAATCTTCGTTTCTCGTTTCTGATGCATTGGACAAGCCTTCAACGAAAAAAATTCCTCTCAAGATTCATATTGGGCTTGGTATCGGTGAAATGCAACATGTGCATATTGGCGATGCGATTTCCGGAGCTGCCGCCGCCACCACCACAGTCTCGGATGGAACATATTCTCGTTCAGAGTATTTTATTGCGGGGAAAGCACTTAAAAATTCAGGTATTCTGTTAGGCTTTGGAAAACCGGGCGATTTCACCTTCGAATCTGTCGGAAATGATCTAGTCATTGCAGCGATGGTCAGTGAACCGTCATTTCCGCCAGCCCGCAAGAGTTCCAAAGATCTTGGTAGATATTTCTTGGTCAGTGACACGGATCCTATCGAGAAATACGTTGATTGTTTGATACAAAACTTGGGAGAAAAAGTACACATATCTCAGGAATCTGAGAGCACACTTGTAGGGTCAAAAAAACGCAACCGGAATTTTATCTCTACAATATTACCGTATATTGATGATGCGTTGGCACAAAGTGTTCGCAGAGTTAAACGAGCTGATTCTAATGAAGATTTGGATGGAATGAGCCCATTTAGTGTAGACTTAGGAAACTATGACCAACTGCGAGGCGTTGCAGTCTTATTTCTGTACTTTCCAGCTTTCAATGTCGAAACAGTTGCGCAACCAGAAAATTTAGAAGTATTGCAAAAAATTACGCTGATTATCTTAGGAGCAATAAGAAAACATCAAGGCTGTTTGAGACAGTTCAATTGCGATGATAAATCATTAACTGCGCTACTTGTATGGGGGTTAGAAGGTTTCGCACATGAAAAAAGTGAATGTTATTTTTCAATGGCGGCAGCTATGGAAATAGAATGGCAACTCAAAAAAGTTGTTGGTGATCAGTTTGCAATCGGATCTACTAAAGGAACTGTTTTTGCAGGAATCGTTGGGAATCAGAACCGCTGTGATGGAACTCTGCTCGGTGTTTGTGTGAATAATGCGGCTCGATTAATGTGTTTGGATAGTTGCAAAGGAGGAATACTCTGTGATGAATACACTTATATGGACACTAATGATAGTATTGATTATGATACAGATATTCCGGAAGTTGTGTTAAAAGGCGAGTGAATATTTAAAAAAGCTTAATATTTCATCGATTGATATTTCTTTGTAGGCGTTCCAAATCCTGTCAAAATTTATGCTCCTCTGAAAAGAAATAAAACAATTAGCAAGTATAATGGAAAAGCAAATATCTTGGTTGGGAGAGAAAAAGAGCAGACAGAAATTGCCGATATTATTCAATGCTGGTCTCAAGATGATAGAAAGAGACTGTTGATATCTGGGCGAAGTGGCACAGGGAAATCGCTGTTAACAAACTTTATCATTCAAAAAATGAAAGGATCAATTAATTCTGTGCTCTGGTGAGTCACATTTATTGGTAAAAAATAAACAATAAACAATAAATACAGTTTCGGCAAATGCCAAGAAAACCACCAAAACACTCTCTTATCAACATACACGCAAATAATAACAGAAATAGTTGTTGGCATAAAATCAAACAATATTGCATTGAAGGATTTGTGCCAGCAAAGAGAATTGGGATCTCCTGAATCGCAATCATCAATTGAGCATCAACCTATTGCAATTAAACGATTAAATATATCATCATCAAAAATACTAAATACAAGTGACGGACTTGCTAAAATATACGCAGATGTCCCTAACTTGCCAAAAGAATTAGAGAATTTGCCAAAAGTACGACCAGAATCAAGCTCGGCTCAGTTATTGCTGAAGGAAAAACCCATAGAAATGCAGTCAGCTGAAGCATGGGAGTTAAAAAACATTAATCAATTAACAGATGAAAAAATTGCAACCTCAGTTTCAATTCTTGTTTCCCCAATTCCTGTTCTCAAACGAAGCCAAACGACTCGAAGTCCTGAAAAATCTGGTAGTTTTCGAATGCTGCCAGCTGAAACAGACCTACTATCGCCGTCAAATGATTTCAAGAACCAAAACACAATGAGGCAAGGGAAATCGGTCTTGATTTCGCTAGACTCCGGCCAATCAAAGCCAAGCACTCTCCGAAAAACTGTTTCACAACGAAAAAAAAGCCCTATAAATGATCTCAAGTCGAATTTAAAAATTGAAATTAATTTTGCATCTGGTGATATAAAATCAATACAATCAATCGAAGCTGATGCAAATATATCATCATCTGGCGAAAGGAGGGTTTCAACTGGAATCAAAGCAACTGGATTACAATTGAAAGATGCGTTTGACCCGGAACTTCAAGATCTAACAGTTTCAAACATTTTGACAAAATTATTTACTGGACCTGAATGTGATATTTTGAATGCAATACCAGGTTTAAATTTAAAACATAATGCAACGACTGTTACCGTGGAAGTTTTACCACGCCTTGCAGTCTTAATTGCACAGTTGATTTATGCTTTGAGTGAGCTTGGATTTAAAGTTGCAATATTGATTGATGATCTTCAGGTTTGTTAAACCCAATTTCAATTGTTAATTTTTCACCTTTTTTGATTCAGTGGTGTGATAGTTATAGTTTAGAATTATCAGTTGCTCTGATGCAAAAATGTCCAAAAATGCTTTTTGTCGGACTTCAAAGGCCGTTGGAGGTAAGTTTTTTGTTTTATTTTTTTTATTTTGTAAGTGAGGAATTCAGGAATGGAAAGAAAACCGGATGGCAATCCTGCAAAAAATAACTACTTCTCACGCAACCAATCATATACACCTTCAAAATCTTGAAAGAGCTGGAGTTGAGTCCATGATTTCAAAATTAAGCTGTCTGAAGCCAGGAAAAGTTTCACCGTCGCTTACAGATGAAATTTTCCACAAAAGTCAGGGGAATCCTCTCGTTGCTGAAGTTTTAATCAAGTTATTGAATGATGATTGTAGCATCAAGATTGAAAATGGAACTTTAATTCGAGATGGTAATGAAAACACTGCAAATTTACCATCTGGTGCTACCGCAGCGGTTGTCGCCCAGTAAGTAATAGAAAGAAGAAAAAAAGAAAGAAAAAAGAATCAAATTTGAAACAACAGATTCGATAAACTGAAACCAGAGATGAAAGCGATTTTGAAATATGCGTCTATTTCAGGAATGTTTTTCAATCTCAATGAACTCAATGATATTTTGATTAAATCTGATGAAACGATTAAATATGACAGCACTGTTGCTGGACTTGAGGATATCATCGCTTTGTACGACGTGTATCAATTTGTCAAAGAAACAGAAACCAAAGATGTGTATTGCTTTTCACATTATTTGATTCAACAAGGCATTTTATCTACAATGGTTCCATCAAAACGGGAAGAAATTCATTCAGTTTACGCCGATTACTTTTTGAAACGAATGAAACGCACCACAAACAAGTGGGAAAATATACAGTCTGTCGTACACCACTTGTTTCAAGTTTCTGGGCAAGAAGAACGAAAACAGCTCACTTTGTATACCGCATTTCTTGAATCTGCCGAAATAGGGATGGTGAATGAAGCATTTGAGTTTTATGAAGCGTTGCAAGATTTTGAAAAGAAACTCACCATCACGAAAAACGTTTACGAAGCTATTCAAGAGCAGCGTTTGTTGGCGCATATCCATTTCTGTAAAGGGTATTCTTTGTATCAGTGGTATTATTACTGCTTTCGTTAATTTTTTCTTTTTTTCAAAAATGAATAGCAACACTATGGAAGCTCAAAAACATTGTACTGCTGCATTCGAGCTTGCAGGATATAAGCGAAGCATCAACGGAATGATTTTATTATTTCGACTTCAGAAAATCTGTAAAGTTGTTCAACAAATTTTGTTACTCAATGACGAATATAAGAAAATATCTGTGGCAACTACTTTTAATAATTCGATGTTTCCAAAAGCTTTAAAGAAATCGAATATTAAGAACTTTGGCACAATCAATCGGCATTCAATGCCGCGACAATCTGAGTCTTCGCCACATTCACGGGGTTCGACGACAAGTACCAATACTTTGAGCGCAAAGATAATCCAGGAACTTGTTCAAGTTTTTCAAATCAGCCAAAAGCTACTTGCGCCATCATACGAGCAGATTGAAATACAAGGGATGTCACTCATTCTTGGATTCAATTCTATTGGAGACCAGATGGTTACGGTTGCATCATATCTCGCTGATTTTTCTTTCGGATTGAACTTAATAGGAGTGAAAAAATTGAGCCTGCTAGCTGATCAAAAATGTGTGTCGATTCTGGAGGAAGCAAAGAAAACCAAATATAATGAAAAACTTTTGTCAAATGTTTTTAGGGCGAAAGGACTGCATTTTTGGAGATACGGAAAATGGCAAGAGGCGGCAGAATATACTCGTGAGTATTTGTGGTTTTTCATCAAATTTTATTTCAGGTATTCAATTTTATCAAAAAATTTAGGAACATTCGAAAAAAATTTAAATAAGGAAGGGCTTGGATTTTCTGAGCCTTGTTATTCAGCGCGAATATTTTCTGGTGTACTGTTTCTTCTGTTAGTTTAAGTTTCTTTGCATTCGATTAGTTAAATTTTAATTTTAATTTCTGTTTCTTTTTCCATCATTTTTTGACTGTTCACGATCAGATTCGGAGATGCCGAACGACTTGAGGCTAACATCGATGAAGATTCTAAGTTCCACTCAACAGATGATAACAGTCATGTCAATGCGGAATTTTTGTTCAGGAAAGCCTCTTTGTACGCTGAATTTACTCACTACGAAGAAGCAGAGTCATACTACAAAGAAGCGATCGAAATATATGTAAGCTCCTCTTTAAAAAAAATAACAAGAAAAATATTCATGCAAAAATATCTACCAGTCTGTAAGTGAAGAAGATTCTCTAAGAACGCTTGCATGCATGCTTAACGCTCTTCGAGCCGTTATAACTCTTATACAATGCAAAACGGATCGGCTCGATCGTCAAAAAATATTGACCAAACGGATCTTGACTCACTTCAATACATGCATCGAAATTCTTAACACCATCAGCCCTCTTTACATTTCTCTAACACCAGGAATATGTTTATATTATCTGCTGTTTGCAATTGAGCTTTTTGTCTTCACAAAAAACTCTGAAATCAGCGGTGAGGAAATGCGGCAAGAACTATTAACAGACATTGTTCGGTTGCTCAAATTGATTGCAAAATGTCATACACCAACATTAGCAAAGCCTCTCACTGAAATTTCAAGTTTTGTGAAACAACTCTCAGTCGCCACATGTAATTTATGGGCAGGAAATTGGGAAAAGTTCAGCAAAGATGCTGCAATACTCATAAAAGGTGTTTCTGCGAAGCAATGGTTTACGAAGCACCTACAATATTTACTAAAAGCTCGTATATGGTGTGTTCAATCTGTTTCCAATGTTGTATTTGATGAGCTATGTTTGGATGAGGTGGTTGGGTTTGGAGACACTTTGGAGTATAGTGGATTCTTATGGGAGGCAGAAATGATCAAGCATGAACTAAAAAAGCACGCAAATTGTTGATATCTTTTTAAGAAATTGTTTTCTGGGAATCTTTTTGACAAATATTTTACATCACAAGCAAAAATAAGAAAAGATGATGTCTTCAAACAACTTTAACAGCTCATACTACTGTGTAACAGCAAAAACAAGTAAAAATAACCTAACCTCGGCCGAAGTAGAAGAGAAAAAAGTAGCCATCGCCACCAACTCTATCCAATTTTTATATCCTTACTTGTTATTTCCAGGAGACGTCGGCAGCAAGTTCAGCCACTAATGCAATATCCAAATCGCTGGCTTCGTCTGTACGAGCCGGCATAGACGCCATTAAACGCGGTTCATCTGCTGTTTTTAAGGTAACATAAACGTTATTCAGTCGACAAGTATTAAATCGAAAAAAATAATAAAAATAGCGCCAATCAAAAATTACTAGCATGCCTGAATCTATTGAAGAAATACTGAACGCTAGATATGTGAGTCAGTTATCTTCTGATCTTTCTTGAGTAAAAAATTTTTGTCACAGACAAAAAACGGCACTTTCAACTATCATAAATTGATTAAGCATGGCGAAGAAATTTTTATCACAGAAATGTCAGATTTTTTGAAAGTACGGTGTTTCCTTTTTGTTCTTTTTTTTTTTTTCTTTTCTTTGCTTTTTTTCTTTTTTTTTCATATTTTTTTGCTCATTTTTTTAGCTGATCAATGACCACTGCCAATTAAGCGAAGGAGTTATAAAATTAAAAGAGGTCGTTGACGAACTAAAATTGACAGCTGCTGTTATTGTCGATGTTAGTCTGTCTGTTCTTGTTTTTGTTCAATTAAAAATGCATTAACATTTACACCCACATTTATACAGCTTCCAGATAATGCCAGAAGAGCATGGCCATGGAAAGTTAGTCTTGTTAGCTTTCAACTATCATTATTCACCGTTACCAAACAGGAGGCGATCAAATCTTATTCAAAGTTGTTTATTTTGCTACGCTCTGTATTGCCTGAAAATGGAGCTGATGAGCAACCAGAAAATTTTTTTAAATCTAAAGAAAGTGGCTTGAAATTAGATGATGAAATTGTACAGGTAAGTTTGAATACAGTCAACAAAAAAAAAAAAGAAAAGCAATAACAATAACAACACCAAATTTAGTACCTAAATGAATTACTCCATAAATTATTGGCAAGACCGATATGGATTAGATTCATCCTCAATGTAATAATAATATCTTAATATTTTGGAGTTTTTGCAATTAAAGTTTTCTTTCCTTTCAAACAGGTGGTTACAAAATATACAGCCAAAGAAGATACAGATCTTAAATTCTCGCGTGTAGGTTTTAATTTTTGCTTGTTTTTCTAAAAACAAAGACAATTTAGGATACAATTCAAAAGTTGGCTGCTAAATCACTGGCAATAGCAAACAGAACACATGCCGATGGTCAAAGTGATATGACAGAGCTTGAAAAAATAATCGACTCAACTGAATGTGTTGAGATTGGAAACAGTTTCAATTCAAAGTCTAGTTTAAAGGTATTTTTAATAAAAATACCAAAGGATTCTAATGTTTTACTTACCTCACAGTTTTTACAAATCAGTTTGAAATAGATCTATTTCTCGCCACTCCAACAATGCCATCGGATAGACATCCATTCTCAACACCTCCAAAACATTTACACACTATTAGCGGCCAGGAAATAACAGTCGGAGTCAACAGACGCATTTCAAACAATCGTACAACAAGAGCAGCCATTCTTGTCAAAACTATGATTGGTGAAGAATTGAGATTTTTGTGTACACAAGATTTTTTGATGGTTGTAAAACCTTGTTCAACAAGCGGCAAATTGAAAATTGTTCACGCACCTGTGTTGTTAAAAAATATATGCGGGAGAGAGCATGAAATCTACGGTAGTATAATTATTTTTCTTCAAGTTTCCTAGAACTAATAATATATTTCTTTTCAGGAGATTTAGAGAATATCGTTGAAGTAAATCTTGATAATTTGGGTTTGCTCATCGTCCAAATATCAGATGCTGACGATCGCAAAAAATTTGTCACTTATTTAAATTCAATTTCTGGTATTACTCAAATTTATTCTTTCAATACAATATTGCTTTATTAAAATATGATAAACAGGATTAAATCGAACTTTTAGAAAGGTCGAGCCTTCATTCTGGATTTTCAACAAACCACAGGGGAAGAAAATCCCTGATCAAATTACTGCCGCTGAAGAAAATACCGAAATTCTTGATACTACCACCCAGGAAATGACGATAGCGACTCCACAATCGCCAAATAGCAAAAAAAATATCCAGCAAATGTTTGACTGCGATTGCTATCCATTTATTTCAAAAGGTGTAGCCGGATGGGAAAAATTAAGCCGATGCAAATTTGCAATCGTTGCCGATTGTGATACTCTTCAAATACGTATTGTCGTGCGTATAGAGGTCACGCATGTTTCAATTTGTGGTGCTGATATAGGATATGCATTGAATGCCAGACCTCAAGGGGAACGAGACATTAGTCTCTTATTGATTGTGAGGAGAAGATTTTCTTTCTTGTCACCACTAACAAAAATTAAAATTAAAATTAAAAAAAGAACTATGTGACAAAAAAAGTTACACCTTACCTGATCCGCGTAAAAAATACCCTGAAAAGAAATGAAGTCATTTTTGAAATCAACAAATACCAAAAAATTTTGACCCTCGCAAATTATGACACTGCAACCCCGTACCTAATCCGTGAAAACTCTCCAAAATATGTTATACAATGTCCACATCTAATTCCATCAAATGAACTCACTGTGGATTGCCTTGTTACCGTTAAATACAACACTTCGGCACTACTAACACAAAATATTCTTGAATCTGGTCATGCGAGATTGAACCTCAAAGTTCTGAAATCCCCTATGACGGATTTTAGAGTCATTGAAGTTACCACCCGCCGTGGAACTGACTTGACTCGCATTTATCTGAACAGTGTTATCACTAAAGATATGACTGTCCAAGATTGTCGAACTCCGACATGCTCAACTTTCAAAATTTCGTTTGCATCAAAACCAGGTATTGAGTATGTTCTGGACATTATTACTGCACAGTATGAAGACGCAGATGGTGATTGTATTGAAGGCAGGCAGCCTAGACCTTTAAAAGTCTCGGGAAATTCTCCAGTGGCCCAAGCTGTTTCTTATTATTTATGCCGCAAAATTGTTGCATACGATGCTGTATTTGGGACAATAGTAGAGTCTGTTTCAGCGCACTTGCAATCAGGAGCACAAATTCATCAACAAGTTGTTCTTCAACGACACAGCGCACTTGCAGCGCAGTCCTTGTTGCGACAACAGGCGATTTTCTCGTCACAGCGAACACAGCGCGTAGAACGTCGTGTCCAAATTCCAATGAGAGCAAATCCCACGCAATTACATGCATCAATGAGTAGCCCAAGAAGTATTCCAACTCCATCACTTGGGGCACCAACACAAATTCCTCCACCATCTCCACCAAGGGAAACAAAACCGACAGCTACCAGATTCGACAAAGGAAAGAAGAAAGTCACAGGCTGGGTTGCAGCTAAAGTTGCATTCTTCAACAACTTGGCAGCCGGAACGCGCACTACTACGACAACAACTGCTTCAGCACAATCGAAACTTTGTCGAAACAAACAGTTGAAAGGAAAAGTAACTGCATTTTCTCAGCTCACCTCATCACCTTCTTTGCCATCTCCTTCTTCTTCTTCATTGATATCCCCCGTATCAGCAACGAGCTACCAAGAGTCTGCATCACTGAACCCTGACCATGCAGCAATCACAGCAGCTCTTGCATTTGCAGTTTCACCAACTGTTGCACCAGCAGCTGAACCAGTCGGACAACACGCAGAAGTGTTGTCTATACCATTGCGAATTCGTCGTTCGCAAGCCATGCCAGAAACACAAGCACGCCTTTTGAAAAGAATTCTGAATAGGCCGGAACTTGATGTATATAAATCAAGAGCAACTGTTTCCCCACCAACTGGTGCACCAGCAGACGTTGTTGCGAATTGGGTGTTTATTCCAAAAGCTGCAAAATTGATGTTAGCAAGAAGCGGTCAATTCAATGAGGTTTGTTTTCCCTTCTTTTGATTTTCTTGACGATTTAATATTTTTTTCAGTCAAATGTGTTACTTGCAAAAACTTTTATGGAGTCTGTAATAGATTTTGCCATTTCCGACATAGTGTTTTGAAAATTGGCAGAAGAAATTAATCAAAAATCTGGATTGAAAATGGAGTATAAATAAAATTGGGTCTTATTTTTTTTTTCTCTCAAGTTTCTTCTTCAATTTTTGCCTCCCCACTTTCTATGGAATCGTTAGTTGTGTCCTTGACAAAAAGTTTTGTATATAAAGCGAACAAGAAAACAGACGCAAGACATGGCACAGCCATAACCCAAAATTGAGTAGTGGGAGTCATTGCATTGTCGCCAGTGAATGCAAAACCAGTGAGCGCCCAGGAAATACCAGATCCAGCCGACTGAGTACCTTTGTAGAAACCAGCATAACGAGATAATGTTTCAGAATCATTAGAAATAGCACCAATAAGGTAGTTTGTGTACACTTGAAAGAAGGCGTCGTATAATCCATAGCAAATATAGAGGAGGAAAGGACCAAAGAAGGAACCAAAGTTTGTTCCAGCGTCTAAACTGCTGTTGTTTGCCGCAGCGTAATACTGAAATGCAGCTCCTCCAGCAAAAAAGACAAGCGTGCAACCTAGCATGATATAGAATCCGATCCACGCACGAGTTGTGCGTGCGTATTTGGTGTTGTCTAAGAACATATTGCCAAGAACCCAAGCGCCGATAGCTTGAGCCAACCAATAAAAGATTGCCTTGAGACCGTCAGAACGTCCAGAAAAGTAAGCCGCAAATGGAGTAAACTGGTATGTATAGAACCAGTTGGAAGCCAAACATGGAAGTAAGAGAGTAAGCATGGCTGGGTTAGCAAAAAGCTTAAGAACTTCAACAAACTCGCGAAGAATATTGGTTGGTGGAGTTTCAACTTGTGTTTGGTCTTCGCGGATAATTGTGCCAGGTGGCTGAATCAACAAAGCAACAACACACCCGCATGCCATAAGAACGATAAATACAAGATATAAAGCATCATTCATTGCATATCCACTTGGGCCAGCACCCCAAGCCAAGGCCGTTCCGATTGTATTTCCGAGCACAGCACCCAAGTTGAAAATAACCCAGAAAGTGGCAAAGAAGGTTCCTTTTTGCGATTCGGTGGGGTAGGTAAGGCAAATCTGACCCTGCGCAGCCCAGAGCATACCGGCGCAAATACCGAGGTAAGCGCCAGAAAAGACTGAGAATGCATTCGCTGATTCAGGAATATCGTTCGATGCACCTTCGTCAGTTTTCTTGAAGATGTTGTACTGAGCGGCGGCATAGACAGCGTAACCAGTTCCGCCAATACAAGCCAGAATACGCGGACCCAAGATATTGTTGAGCCCACCGGCAAGAATTCCCATAATAGCAAAACATAAGTACAAAGCAGCATTCTGTTGGTTCTTGATGAGCTGTGCAGACGGACCAGCAGCTGGAAGCGCATTGAGAGCATTGAACATTCCCGGACACAGGAAACATACGAATGAGATGACGTAGACTTGCGTGCGGGCGCGATTGAGCGTGTTAAAGAAACTCATTTCAGGAATGAAAAATACTATTCCTGACTTTTCACTTTTTTTTCACCTTTTGTAATAATCAAGTTTTTTTAGACGCAGAACAAGCCCAACGAAAAGCCAGATATCGGTGCAAACTCTCCCTGTGAATTATACTGTTATAATTGGTTCCTAGTCGCGGTAAAAGAATATTTTTAGCTAACGCTATTCGTGCTGGGTATACTCCCTACAACACCGATATTTAAAAAATACAGTAAACTTTTTCAATTTGAATCATCACCATTAAATTTCGCTTTGATTGACGGATAAATCGTTGACATTATCGTAACATTCATTTTTTGATTTATTAGCATTTATTGAAAAATGGACAAGTCCATTGTGATCTGGAATATGCTTGATTACAGGGTCAGCTTAAAAATAAGCCCAAAAAGTACTTCAAATACGAGAAAGTTACAACGGCTGCGTCTACTTCAGTTTAGGAATAGGAACAGAAAGATATAAATTGCAAAAAATTTCTACAAACAGCCAAATACAATTCGATCTACATTGGTATGAATAATAGTGGTTTTACCTTCCACTTTCCATTATTTCAAATTCTCTATCCATATTTGACATAGACCGGCGATTTTCGTTTGTATTCACGTCGACTGCGCTGTTTCTATTCGCAAATTTGTGTAACTCTGTGAAGGTACAGGATATTATGTTTCCTTGTCTTTTTATTTGTAATAGTTCGGCGTTGCGAAAATCTCACGATACATTATTTCGCAAATATGTCTTGTTTGCAAACGGGAGCAATTGTTTGTTGTGATTCGGATGAAATTATTCTGCACAAAAAAAAAAAATGAAGCAGTTTGTATTTTTGAGCATAAAACTATTTTACGATACAAACACTAAAAATTTAGATGAGAAACAAAAAATATAAACCCAAAAGTCTAGTTCCATCCTACCGTTGGAAGATTGGACAAACTGACTCCGTCAAAGTCTAATCAATACCTGAAGTCATTCCAAAACTGCTGTTCCTGCAGACAATGTAACCCAAATCCAAGTTGTACAAAATGAATCCTTGGTGATAGACCCAGTTTTGGTAAGCACCTTGCTCACATTCAGTGGCTAACAACAAAAAGTCACCAACTACAATATCAGTATTATTTATAATCGGGCCAACGTCAAGACAGAGGTTTGACTGAACATTTGTTATAATTCGATTGGTTTTACTTGGATTTACAATCCATTGCTGACCAGGTTTTTTATTACAAGGAGCGTAGTTTAAAACGTGTCCATTTGCAACTCCAGATCCATCAAGACAAGTGGAAGCATCAGATTGAGGTCTGAGATTTCCAAATGAACTGTCATATTTGTGCCAGAGTGCACACAGATTGCTCGGCAGATATGTGGAAGACGAATACCCAAAACACAAATCGGAAGTACTTAATCTGTTGTTCTTATTAAAGACCCATATCTGATCAGAAGAAGAGTCGCAAACTTCAATTTCATCGATATAACCACCAGTCAAACAGAAACCAACAGCAGAGTCTCTAATTGTGAAATCCAAGTAAATGTCCCACAATTGAATTCCATCACTTAATCCTAAGTAGCCGCTAAAGAGATTACTGATTTCGACTCCAGGTTCACTGACAGACATAATGAAACCGAACATAAAGATAGACAAGTAAACAAATTTCAGCAGTGCTGGAGATACTGTAAATGTAGCCTAACCAATCGTAAAGAAGCTCTGAACTTTCTCCCTCAGATAACTGCTTGCTTATAAATGCAAATGTAAACTACCAAGTAAAGAAACCATTTAATATCACTCCGAAAATGATAACCCATGACCAAATTAGCAATTTTGGATCTATAGCAAATCTCTATAACGGTTGAGTTTACATCCGCCTTTAGCCAGGAGTAAGCAAAGTAAAGTGCAGAGCCGACTCCAAACAGCGGAGCAGCGCAAGTATAAAATGCAACCAAATACATAGTTCCAGGATCAGAAATTCTGAAAAACATGTCAGATAGTGGAGTCATTGTTCTATTAAATCGTGGTTGGCGATATAACGTATAGAATGCAGATTCTCGGAATACTAGCCCAAGCAATCCACATGGAATAGCTATGAGTAGAAACAGGTTGAAAACAAGGTAGAGGATCATGTACCAAGGCAGATGACTGCATGCCATCGTAATAGCGAATTGATCTCTACTTGTCGAACTTGTCATTGTGCAACTAACGTGAACTTTTTTCCGGGAGGTTTTCTGGCCACACTGCGTACTTTTTGATAAAAAATTTTTTAATACGTCTCCTTCGTCGGCGGACTGCGCAAAGTGGTCGGCAGGCCACTGGACACCATTAATGGCATTTACTGTGACTGTCGAAGGTCTGTGCTTTATGTGCCATCTCGATTCTCTTCGACAAACAATCCTTCTTGCTTGACACAAGCCTAATAATTCCGATGACAAATCAGGATACTGACGCCATGGTCTGATCTTTGTGACAGGCTCGTTAACTGATACTAATCGGCGTTTATGTTCTTAGTCAAAATAATCCGATGTAGTTACAATAAAGTTACACTAACCTGGTGCGCGTTATTTTTCTATTTCTTGATTTCAATTTTTGGTTTGTTGTCACGTGGTTCATTTGACTGTAATATCAATTGCAACCTCCTGTTTGCTCACGAGACTTTGGTTTTGCTGAAGATCAACAAGTATTTATATGCTATTAATTTTTCTTCCTCTCTTGTCGCACCGAATATCTTTACTACTCTTGGTTCGTTGCTGCAAATCAAATTTTCCAACCCACCACTGGCTCAAAAACAGCTTTGATTATATTGAGCGCGGTTTCCTTAAATCTTGTTTTTAAATCTCTGCGGTAATTCGCTTTTTTTTTCTGTTTGGTGAGAAGTATTGCGCATTCAGAAGAAGCAACGGCAAAAAGTAAAAATTTGAAAAGGGCACCTCCTCTGTGATTTTCTCTTTTTATCTTTATTTTATAACGATAACTTGTAAAAAAATGGGTGCTGGGAAGATTAAGACGATTATTCTTCTTAAAAAAAAGAAGTGCAATGGTAGATCACGATGCAACTAATATGAATGAAGCAAAACGAAGAAATTCAATAAAAAGAAGCTGTAATGTACTGTATTTGGAAGACAAGCACTGATGAAAATATGCAATGTGATTTTTATTGATCAAAAATGGAGTTGTTTTTGGGAAGTTTGACACGCGATTGTTTGGCGGGAGTCGCCAACGCAGACGAGTTTGTACGGACGGCACGAAAAGATGCAGTCGGCGAAACAAAAATGCCTGCATCTTCGTCTTCATCATCATCGTCACGGCCCGAGCCCAGCAAACCCAAGCCAGACGACTGGCTGTCCGTGTTTCTCACGCCGGGCGGCCAGCAACGCATGCTCCACCAAGCCGCGCGGAACGGACTGTGTGAGAGCGTACGGGCGCTGGTTGCGCTGCTTATAAACGCAAACTCAAATTCAACCACGACCACAACAACCACTGCAATCAACACAGATCGCATCCTGCGTGCGTGCCTTCCGATGAGTTCGCCTAATTCCCTCCCGCATCATCGGAATGATCATCTGCGCATCGCCGGCCTAGTTCCGCCTCTGCTTCCCTTCCAACGTTACGCTCTTGACTGGTTACTAATGCGCGAAACCATTACGCAACCTCGCCTACTTCCTCGTTTCTGCTGCAAACTTCCACTTTCTGGCTGTCTTGCCAACCAAGTCTCGGGTTTAATTCAAATCGACGATGAATCGGATATCCAATGCGACAACTTTGATCTTGTGAAAGGAGGAGTTCTTGCAGGTTATTTCGTCCTTCTTTTCCATTTTTTTCACAACTTCTCTAACCTTGGCTTTCCTAGACGAAATGGGCTTGGGCAAAACTGTGGAAATTTTGGCTTTGATTTTATCTCACCCTCCCTCGGAATCTTCTTATCCATATGTAGACAGGTCGCTGTTATTTAAACTTCCCACCCAGGAACAACTATCAACTGCAGTCGAGAATTGTGCTTTGTGCAAGCTAAAACTTCGTAATTTACCTCTTTTTCAGTGTTACTTGTGCACAAATCGATTCCATGTCTGCTGCCAAACGAATCCTTGTGCCCAAAACCTTATTCAGCTTGATCATTTATTTGTGTGTAATTATTGCATAGCGCCTCCAACGCCAATTGAAATCGGAGACGACGTGGCGGAAGAAATTCATTTGCTTTCAACTGCTGCGACCCTTATAATAACTCCTTTATCAATTCTTGGGCAGTGGATCTCTGAGATCAAAACACATTGTCCTGAGCTCAATTATTATTGGTATAAAGGCAGGCATAACAACGACAAAATTCCTGCCCGCCACCTCTCAACATTTTCTGTTGTTTTGACAACTTACGACGTTCTCCGCTCCGAAATTCATCTTGCTCGTGGTGACAGCACGCGAAGTCGACGTCATGGCGCAGAACGCCGTTATGCGCGACCCAGATCTCCATTGATTGAGATTGAATGGTGGCGGTGTGTACTCGACGAGGCACAGATGGTCGAGTCATCAACGTCTGCAACTGCAGAAATGGCACGAATAATTCCTCGAATTCATCCATGGGCAGTTACTGGAACTCCAGTTTCCAAAAACGGGCTTGCGGATCTGAAAGGGCTTTGCATTTTTCTTAAAATTCAGCCAATTGCAAACGTATCAGTTAATGTTTTAGAGAAATATGGCCAAAGCGCTCTAGAGAGTATGTTCTGTGAATTTTTGTGGAGAAATACCAAAGAGAACGTGAAAAATGAACTATTGTTACCGAAACAAAGCCAGTTCATTTGTGAGCTGGGATTTAGTGCTGTGGAGCGGAGTTATTATGACCAACTTTATGATTCATGTATTGAAGAGCTTGAACGCATTGATTCCAAAGTGAATGAATTGAAGCTTGAGGTTGAGGCAATTTCAGAACTCAAACAGGTTGAGATTCATTCTAAGCGAAAACGAATTCAGCAAATTGTTGAAGATTCTCATGCAAAAATGAGATCGTGGATATTACAGCTTCGTCAAATCTGGTAAGTACCAATTTGCTTTTGTTTTATATTTTATTCTAATTTTTTTATCTTAGCTGTCATCCACAGATTGGTGGACACAACCAAAACACTCTTGGATCAAAAGTTGGAACAATAGAAGAAGTTCTCGAAGTGATGCAAAGGCATAGTGAATCGGCTGTGATTTCAACTGAGCGGTTATTGATTAATCAGCGCATCGAAAAAGCTCATTTGTTTGAATTTCTTAAAGACTACGAACGCGGAATTACCATTTACAAATCGGTTCTCGTTGATATTCGATCTCGAATTCAAAAGTTGGAACAAGTCCTTACTATCTTAACGACAAAGAAAGGAGAACTTGTACAAAACGAAATTGAAGAGGATTACGAAGAGGGAATAGATGGCGCAGTATCATCTAAGACGGCAGAATACCGCTCAATGATTTCCAACTTTCTCCATGCATATCGGGAGTTTGAACATCAAGCTATTTTTTTCATTGCCTGTTGCTACAACTCGCTTCAGAACGAAGAGCTCGAAAACAAATACTATGATCAAGCCGAAACTTTACGCCGATCGATTCTCGGAAGCTTTGAAAACGAAGTTAAAAGGAATCGTGAATTTTGCTTCGGAAAAAAGAATGCAAAGGCAGTTGCTTTAGTGACTCAAGCGATTCAAACACAAAGAAATTGGCGAAAAGGCGGCAGGGACGAAGTTGTTATAAGTGGCATAGTAATTCGGCAAGCTTTGGAAAATGTAAAAAATTTGACAGAAACTTTGAATGCGCAGTGGGACCAGGCAGTATCTGTTTGGAGAAAGCGGATTTTGAAGTTGATTAATACAGATTTAATCAACAATGACGAAGAGACGAAGGATGGTGCTTCAAATGGCAATTCTTCTAATCGAAATCAGGTCTATAATGGACAGCACGATTATGACAGAGAATCAACTGCCAGAATATCAAAAGTGCCGACTGGAGAAGAGTATTCGGACGGTGCTGATATTCAAATCGAGTTGAACGCTCTAATGGACGCATACGCTGATATTCTTTCCGAACGACGTGAATTGCTAAATGGAGTCTCCACAGTCGTTCCAAAGCCTCCAGATATTGAGTTTCGTCGGTTTGAAATCGAATGTCAAGAGTTGCGAGCTCAATTTTCACTCAAACGAGGTCGTTCTCATCTCAGTGCAGTTTTAAAAGATTTGAAAGGGATTGTCGAAGGAGCTTATATTCCAACGATAGAGCGCCATCTTGCTGCTTCATTTGTCGAAAAAATGACTGAAGGGTTAGAAATTCAACTTGACTGTGTTGCTGAGCTTCAAAGGTTGGAGTTGCCCACAATTTTATGTCAACATTTGATATTTGTTTTTATTTTTTTTTTTTTTTTAAGAGAAAACGTGGGGGTTTTACAAATGTGACGGTGCCGAGGAAAAGCGTTGGGTTGTGGGGGGTGGGGGCGGTTTAA
>JADGJH010000001.1:33164-47013 GCA_027596945.1 Physocladia obscura
TTTTTTTTTTGTTTTTATTTTTTTTTTTTTTTTCAGAGAACTCATTCGGCTGAGGAAGCTCGCAAATGCTCGAATAGATTTTTACAGCCATTTACAAGAAATATCCGACAGTCTTGTTACACCACAAACGCCAGTAAACATCAACCAAGACCTTGAATCACTTCAAATTGAAATTATGAAGAACGAGGGGATACTTGCATCCCAAATTGGTCGATTCAAGTATCTCCAACAACTTTCTCCGAAAAGCTCTCTGGCAGTTGTTTCTGACAGCAACATATCTGAAAATTTAGGTGAAAGTGAGGAAACGGAAGAATGCATCATTTGCAAGGCGACATTTGATGAAGGCTTTATCACCGAATGTGGCCATCTTTATTGCAATTATTGCATGCAACTCTGGGTAGCAAAGCGGCATCAATGCGCCTTGTGCAAAAATCAGTTGAAAAATCTTGACACTCAATTAACGCGAGTAACATTCAAAAAATCAACAAACACTGCGACTCCTTCAAAAACACCAGGAGAATCAGACCAACTAACTCATGAATATAAGCACGACCACCTCCCCGCCAACATCCATGACCGAATTTCTGCAATTAAACTTGATTCAACAGCATCATATGGAACCAAAACTGATTTCTTATTGCAGCATCTACTATACATCCAGAAAACTGATCCGACCGCCAAGGCACTGTTATTTTCGCAATGGGAGCAAGTGCTTAACCTTGTGGCGATGGGATGCGACAAAAACGGCATTAGCTACAGAAAATTGGAGGTGGGAAAAAAAAATGATACTGTGAAAGAGTTTCGGGAAAATCCGAACATTAAACTTTTCATGCTTAATGCTCGAAGTCAGTCGAGTGGCTTAACGCTTGTGGGAGCGACACATGTGTTTTTAATGGAACCTGTTGTCAATCCTGGAATGGAGATGCAAGGTGAACAAGAAAAAAAACAATTTTATTTTCAAAAAATTTTCATTTCTCACGGCTTGCCGTCTCCCGAACAGCAATAAACAGAGTACACCGAATTGGACAAACAAAAGAAACCTATGTACATCGTTATATTATTACTGATACTATTGAGGACCGTATATACACGCATCAATATCGACAAAATGCTTCCGCGAAAAATATAGCCATCCAAAGGCAATGTCTGCGAGATGGCGGGGGAGAATATGTGATTGATTCGGATTTAAAATCAATACTTGTAGGAAACAAGCACCAATTTAAGCATTTGGAAATTTCTGAGCCTGTTGAAGAAATTCTAGGTGATTCTGAAGAAAGTAATGCGGAACTTGGTCTTGATGTTGAAGGAGACGAAGCAGTGATTATGGAAGATGCTGGTGGCGATCAATCACTAATTATTGATCACCTGGTTGAATCTCAGCAGCCACAAAAAGCTTTGGGAACCGGTCGCAGGGGGCAAAAAAGACGTAGGGAAGATAATGGGAGTGGACTAAAATTGCGATGATTTTCTATCAGGATTTTTGCTGCTTGTTTGTTGTATTTGTGTTGTTGCTTTTTGTTCGATAAAATAATTGTGATTCGATGATGGATATTCTTCTATTTCCCTTCACGATTATTGGGCGAGTTTTTCAATCCGCTCAGAGCTTCTCAACTCAACTTGTTTGTCGTCAAAAAACTGCTCTTTAAATTAAACTGGTCACATGATCAACTAAGAGTCAAGATTTGCGGTATGGAAAGACAGACCATTCACCAACTAATATCGATTCCCAGACAGATAGATAATACATAAAATCAGATCCAAGACGAGTGTATTCCGTTAATCAGTCGTGGCTCAACGTTGGCTCAACATGGATCTTGAGCTTTCTGCTCAAATCGAAAAATTTGCCTGTGCGATTTTTTTCAACAAAAAAGTATAAAGTTCAAGATCTTTTGCGAAAGTCATTTCAACAGAAAAAAAAAGACCAAAAATCAGAAAAGCAGAATGGGATTCTTCGATACACTCAACTTAGCACGTACGCAAGTCTACGTCATCTCATTCGTATGTTTCCTGTGTCCCGGAATGTTCAATGCTCTGAATTCATTGCCGACGGCTGGACCATCCGCCCAAACTACAAAGGATGAGCAAAACGCTGCTTTGTACTTATGTTTTGCTATCGTTGGTCTTCTCGCTGGTGGACTCAACAATATCTTGGGTCCACGTATTCTGGCTTGTATTGGCGGAACTGGTTACGCTCTCTATGCCGCCGCTCAGTACAACATCTTTAAGCAAACAAACGAGGGTGCCTCTGGCTTCATTCCAGATTCTGCCAACATTTTTTCAGTAGTTTCGGGTGCCTACCTCGGTGTGTGCGCTGGTATGCTCTGGGCTGCGCAGGGTCAGATTTGCCTTACCTACCCCACCGAATCGCAAAAAGGAACCTTCTTTGCCACTTTCTGGGTTATTTTCAACTTGGGTGCTGTGCTCGGAAATACAATCGGAACGGCCTTGGCTTGGGGTGCTGGCCCAAGTGGATATGCAATGAATGATGCTTTATATCTTGTATTTATCATCCTCATGGCTGGTGGTTGCGTTGTTGCTCTATTGATTCAGCCACCCGGAACTATTATTCGCGAAGACCAAACACAAGTTGAAACTCCACCAACTAATGTTATACACGAGTTTATTGAAATCCTCAAGCTTTTTGCTAACCCAGCCATGCTTACTCTATTGATTCCTTGCCTCGCTTCCAACTGGTTCTATACTTACCAATTCGGCGCTTTTGGTGGCTACTTTTCTGGACGTTCCGATGGTCTCAAGGCAATCTTCTATTGGTTGGCTCAAGCTATCGGCGCTTGGATTCTAGGTAACAGGTTCTTGGACAACACCAAATACCCACGTACAACTCGCGCGTGGACTGGATTCTATATCATGATTGGATCATCCATCGTCTTTTTTGCTGGTGGTGCAGCATTTGAGTACCGTGCTTCTAAACCTGACTTTGTTCAACTGGATGCTGGAACAGACTTTGGTGCCTTCTTTGGCCCTTTCCTCCTCTACATTTGCTATGGATTATACGACGCCTTCTTCCAAGTGTACACAAACTACCTTATTGGTGCTATCTCTAACGATTCTGAAACATTATCTCGTTATGCTGGTTTCTACAAAGGTACTCAGTCTGCTGGATCTGGTCTCTCATGGGCTCTCAATGGATTCGTTTACACTATTCCAAAAAATAATGCGTTGACAAGCACAACTCAATTTTGGGTAATGGTTGTGCCGTGCATCGTCTCTGTGCTCTTCTTCGCAGTTTACACCAAAGCCTTTGTGAAGGATACGACTGACGAATCTCGTGAAGTTGAAGAGCAGAAGAAAATCTGATTATTTTTGTTCTTTTCTTTCTGTGTTTCGTGGCTTTTTTGAATAGAAAAAATTGGTTGATTTTTTATAAAATTTTGTTACTACAGTTTTTAAGTTTATGTTGGATATGAATAACGTTCCTGCGGTTTTTAGAAAAGCGGCAAACCATTTTGGGAAGCCGAAAAACATACCTGTGCCACCTGTTAAAGTCACCGATGCCAAACAGCCCACGTTGTAAGATTTGAACATCACTTTTTATTGAAAACTTTTTTATCTCTTTATTTTCAGTGTCCACAACAGTCGAAATGCACTTGAAACTGAAACTCTTCCACCGCCAGATTCGAACCTCCCATTTCCATCCTGATACCGCGTCTCTGAAATACCATCACTATTTTCGGTTTCTAAAAATGCGGCAAACCGTTTCGAAAAACCGAGAAGTATCCCGGCACCAACTGTTAAAGTCAGCGACGCAAAAAGAATACAAACAGCCCATATTGTAAAGTTTTGAACATCACTTTCGGAAAAAAGAGAATGCCTGTCGCAGGCATATCCACTATAGTATCGACAATAAGTGTAATAATTTGTTGCGGCAATTGACTGCGCAACTACTGGCAAAAAAAATGAAATTGGTGATGCGCGAATACACGGCACAGCTTCAGAATTAATTGCCGGATTGTATTGTTTGTACCGAGCGCGATTGATTATATTTCTAATATAAATAGCTACTGAAATCGCCATTCCCGAGAATCCGCAAAACATCATTGTGAGATTGTAAAATCCGAGAAGCGCGTATGATTTTGCGCCAAGCACCCAGAATAGATTGTGCAAAGCGAATGGAAGTAATGCTACGACGGAGAAAGAGTTTACGTTCGTAGAATAAGCGAAAAACACGAGAAGCGCAAGATAGTGGTGATATGCTGATTGAGTTTGGGTGAGTGTATTGTTCGACGTTTTATCAACCCTACCCATCGGAACATATTTTGTTGTGATTGATGTGCAGTCTAGCTCAAGGATATAGTAAACCGAGTGAGTAAAGAGCATAAACCAGAACTGCCAAACTGTCCACGGAGGTAACCACGATGATCGAAACCGGCGCTTTCCTGCGTCCGCAACTTTCATGGACCCGAATTCTTCATCTATATTGTTGCCGTCATCACCATCAACTTGTTTGCTTTGTCGCTGTTCGTCGATTCGAGATGTTTGCCATTGACAAGGAAACCAGCGCCGCAAGTAAATGCAATGCAGAAGTAATATCCAGATTTGTATACCCCACAGCATATTCATGTTTGTTGTCCATTTTCTGTATATGAATTATGTTGGTAAAACTGAGAGTAAGATTAAAATATGAATACAAACGATGGAAACATCCATTTGCCGCTTTGTTCCAGCAAACTTGAGGGCATAAAAACCGCTAGGTAACTAGGCGATTCTTTCATCTCCACCACTCTAATTTCTACTAATTTTTTTTTTTTTTCAAATTTTTTCAACAGAAACACAATGACCGAGAATCAACGCGACTCAAAAACGACAAGGGCACTCGATTCGCGCAGATCGTCAAATTGTTCATTTGCCAGTTCATCGACCAGACCTTCAGTCGTCTCATCTATTTCACCATTCAACCAATTGCTCGAAATAGGAAGTACAGAAAGTACAAGTTCGGCAACAAACAGCGGAACAAATTCTCGCCAGTCAAGCGTCGTGTTGCATCGCACAGGTTGGGATCCCACAGGACGAGTTGAAGACCGTGAAGATGAGCCTTCTAAAAAACTGGCTGGGGTGAGATTTAACTTTGCAGTTTTCATTGAATAAAAAAACCAACAATCTTGCACAACAACTTAGTTGAAATTGAAATACCGATATCCACTGCCTGCAGATATTCAAGTACATCAATGGTCTGGCCCCTTGATTGTAAGGCAGTGGTCAGCAACATCTGTTGTCGAGACACGTTGGAAAGAAAGGTGGGCCGTTGTCAAAAACAATAAGGCTTACTTCTTAAAATACCAAACAGTTGAGTTAATATGATGCCTCTTGATAGGTATTGTTGTTTAACAGAAAGAATAGGACAAAGTTGCAGCTGCAATAATCAAACTAGACGATTGTCTGATAAATCCAACTGACTATTCATCTTATAAAAATTCATTTTGGCTTGTTCCGCCGCCGGGTGCTTTAAATGAAACCAATGATGGAGACGAAATGATGTGGATAATTTGTGCAGAAAGTTTGAAAACAAAAGAAGAATGGATTGCCGCCTTTCTCAAAGCTTCCTGCTGGAAGGAGAATCATACTGGTAGTTTTAAACTTGAATAATTTTGTATCAACTTGGTCTAAACTTGTCGAACAGTTGAAGTTTCGAAACTTCCAATGATTACTGTGCAGTATTCGGAGAATGACGATACGATTTTATCAGGAGAGAATTCACCAGTTATTTTGTCGAAAGCAAATTCTGGATTATCGTCTTTCGTATCAAGTCCAGTGCAAGTAAGAAGTGTTCTCAATTCAACAACACCTGCACCGGACCAAATCGACAAAATATTTCCAATCTCAGCACCCGATTTGACAACACTTAGATTGAAGCAAGACGAATTCAAAAAATCGAAACTTGAAAGCAGCGAGGCAATCAGACTTATTTGTGCGCCAAACGCCCGATTTTTCAAAAACGGTGGTTTCAGAAGTTCACCATCCATTTCCCGAAGAAATTCTGTAGACACTCACCATAAAGAAGAAAAAATCAGAATCTCTGGCGCTGGCGCTGGTAGTAATGCTGCCGGTACTAATGGAAATTCCAAAGGATCAACGGAAGTCAGGCGCGAATCTGCTGATATCAATTTGCCCTGTCCCTCAAATTCTTCACCAGAACAAAAAAACAGTGGAAAACTCGGAAGACGAGCAACTTCTCCAAGTGCAGTGAATAGATTTTAATAAGTAAAGTTAAAATTCATTTGTAAAGTTTAAGCCGACGCGTTATCAAATCGATCCGCGATGCAACGGCTGGCCCGATTGCCAAGACAGTGTTACTTCCGGCGGCAACTTCAGTGCGGCCGGCATCAAAAACCTGGAAAACGGGTAAACCGGCATCGCGCGCGCGAATCTCGAGAGCAGAAAGCGATGCGTCGGCGTCAGGAAGAGAATCGGAGTCCGAGGCGAGAACAACGATTGGTTCGCCTTGGTTGCGCCACGCGTCAATTTCAGGGTTCCCTGCACGGCCAATCACAGCGCCGAGAGCCGCGTGGCTTGCTTGGGCGGCGACTTTGCCGGCGCCCATCGCAAGACGCGTGTTGACAACAAGCACCAGTTTGAATGCCTGGCTGGCCGAACGAGCGAGACCGGCAGCCTCCGCTCCCGCTTCCGCGTCTGAAAGCAGCATTGCCGTCTCGGCCACCGCATCCAGCGACTCGTTCGCGCCTCCCAGCTGTCGATACGCTAATCGCACACGCGCTTCGTCAAATCCGAGCTGAATCAATGCCTGGACACACTCATCTTCTGTCATGTTCAATAATGAATTGACTTTTTGGAAATCAAAATGTCAATCACCGACCGATTGCGGCAAGAGCTGGCAGACGAAACCTATGAATGTCTGATCTGCGTTCATTCTATATCTGTGCGAGATTCTGTTTTCGCTTGCTGGACATGTTTTGCTGTCTTTCACTCATCGTGCATCGAGAATTGGGCCGAAACATCAGGATTCATCCCTTCTTTGAACGACGGTGCTTCAGATGAGTGGCATTGGCGATGTCCTGGATGCCAAAGTATACAATATCAGTTTCCATTTGGAAGTTGTTTCTGTCGGGACTCGTGCCCCGAAGATATAGACTGTTTTGAACTCCCTCACAGGTTAATACATTCTTCTTTTTCTTTCTCTTCTTCTGTTCTCAAAAATTAATACAGCTGCGGGAAACTATGCGGGAGCACGGATTCATGTGAACATGGATGTACTGATGTTTGCCATCCTGGATTATGTCGCCCATGCGACATTGAAATTCGAGTGAAGTGTTTCTGTGAAAGTTCCAGTCAATCTCGAAAATGTTCAGATCGCGGAGAGCTATTTGCATGCGATGGAGCATGCAAAAAACCACTGTCTTGCGGAATTCATGTCTGTCAATCTAATTGCCACGAAGGTCCATGCAGCCCATGTTCGGTTCAAAAAACTGTCAGTTGTTTCTGTGGGAAAACTTTTACTGATATGAATTGTGGAGAAGCTGACCGTTTTCCGATTTTCTGCAATATCCCATGCAATGCTCCTTTTGATTGCAACAATCATTTTTGCAAAGAAGTTTGCCATTTGCATGAGTATAATGCTGAAAAGCCTGCTAAATGTCTGCTCTCACCGTTTCGAATGTTAATTTGTCCATGTGGTGGTCAAAATTTTGAGCTGGAGTATTCTTTACAACTGCGAAAAGACTGTCGAGACCCACTGATTCTTTGTGAAGATGTTTGTTGGAAGCAAATGAAATGCGGGCATTATTGCAAGCAACAGTGCCACGAGGGTGAATGTGACATTTGTCTGGCCAAAAAATCCGTTTTCTGTCGCTGTGGGAACACTGAAATAACTTGTTTCTGTTCAGATTTCAAAAATATAAGTGTCCCTGTTTGCAAAACGCAGTGTAAAGCTATTAAAAATTGCGGGCGTCATCACTGTGGTCAAAAATGCTGTCCAACATCCGCGTACCAATCAACAGACAATCCTCATGTATGTGAGCTTCTATGCAAGCGATTACTCAAATGTGGAAAACATGAATGTCCAGTAAGTATTTTCGAAAAATAAAAATAAACGCAAATTGATTAAACATATTTATGAGAAATAGCTCGTTTGTCATCGTGGGTCTTGTCCGCCTTGTGTCGAAGCAACTTTCACTGAGATTCCTTGTGCTTGCGGAAAAACTGTTCTTGAGCCTCCAATTCCTTGTGGTGCCGTTGAATATCCCTCTTGTCCATTTTCATGCGAAATTCCACGCCAATGCGGCCATTCAACCGAAATACATTTGTGCCATAAACCGTCAACCCCATGCGCGCCTTGCAAATACATTGTAGAGCGGTTATGCAAATGTGAAAAAGCTACTATAAAAATAGTTTGTAGTTCTAAAATATTGGCATCATGCGGTCAAGTATGTAATGCACCTAAATCCTGCGGCCACATGTGCAAAGAAATTTGCCATTCAGGTATATGCCCTGAAAGAAAATGCGATGGTATATGTGACCGTCGACGCAACGAATGTGGACATTTCTGCAAATATCCTTGTCATGAGGGGAAAGAATGTGTGGCTGTTGGTCCATGTGGAGCACCTGTGAAAATTTCTTGTAGCTGTGGGATAAGAAATTCTGTGAAAACTTGTGCTCAAATTTCTCATGCTTTGGCTTTATTACGTTCTCAAGGTGAAAAAATTTCATCGCCAATTGACGCCAATGGAAACTTGCGGTGTACGCTAGAATGTGAAAATATGAAACACTTTGAAAACAGAACAGTTGACTATCATCCACAGCTGATCGATTTTGCGGAAAAAAATATTGCCTTCGCAGAGTTAATTTGTAGTGCATTTTCGAACCTCTTAGATGGCGGGTATGTCTTTTTACAAAATATTTAATGCTTGAATATTATGCTAATATTATTCTCAGTTACAAATTTCACGATTTTCCTCCAAAGTCCACTGAAAAGTCGAACTTTATCGAAGAATTGGCTACCCATTACAACATTTCAACAGAAATCAATGATGAAATTGATTCAAACCATATTGTGGCACAAAAGTTATCGAACTCTTTCAAGCCACGTATCTCTGTGGTAGAGGCAACAGCGCTACGAAAACGAGGACTATTGCTTTTTCACAGAGAAGAGGTTGAAGAGGTGATACCACGAGAAAAACGGCCCCAGCTTCCAAAAGGATTCACAAAAGCTGTTCCAGTCCCGTCCAAACAAGAAATTCAACTGGTAAATAAGTTTGAAATACTAAATAAACTTGGTTGACTATGTATTGTATTGCAAATGAAATGGGAAAGGCGGTAATTAAGGATTTTTCGGTTTTCTTCCGCGAACTCCAGGTGTTGTTGTACCGTCGCCTTTTTTTCCTTTTTGTTGAGATTTTCGCGTTTCGGCAGTGACAGCCGCTTTCACAGTATTGAGAACGTTCTGCAAATTTGAACCTGTCACTCCAAAAATGGGCAATCAGTTCACGCAGAGGTAATACGTACGTTATGCGCGCGAGTTGGCTGTTTGCGAGCACCTTTTGTGGCTATCGGTTGAATGTCCTGGTTGAATCCGGCGACTCTTAGCTTCCATTTGATGTCTGCGCACATGAAGAGAAGTCAAGTCAGTCATGGTCCTTTATAATTACGATAGATAGATATATATATGTATGTGGTATGTGTAGAGACCGATTGGCAACATAACATCCTCGGGTTGAACAGTGTCGGAGCCACGATGGCGCGCAGCCTTGACGGCTTTCTCGGCGGCTTCGTGCAGAAAGTCGGCAGCAACATCGGCAAGCATCTGCTCCCATATTCGATTTTGTTTTCAGGTTTTCGGTTTACAGTTTCCGTCATCGTGTCGGTTTCGAACAAATAATGACGAAGAAGAAATAAAAAGGCAAACCAATTCAACGTCAGCATCGAGTTTCTCGCGCGGATCGACGAGTGCTGCCATTTTGCGCAGCTGTTCGAGTGAAACGAGTGCACTGCTTTCCATTCGCCGCAACAAAATTGAGTCTCAAAAAATGGAAGCAGAGAAAAAAAGCACAGTTGTCCATGTCGGCGGACTCGATGCGCAGGCCACCGAGGCTCTTGTAACACAAGCATTTATTCCTTTCGGCGACATTGTCTCAGTGCAAATGCCGCAGGAAATAGACTCTGGTTATTTTTTTAAATTTTATTTCATGTCGTTGGTTTATTAACATGCGGTGAAAATAAATCACATCACGCATACCAGACGCACATCGCGGTTTTGCATTTGTAGAATTCGAATCACCCAACGATGCGCGCGAAGCAGCCGACAACCTGCATCTGTCCGAACTACTCGGCAGAGTCATCAAAGTCTCACTTGCGAAACCGTCCAAAATGAAGCTCGACCAAAACAAACCCGTCTGGTCGGATGAAGCGTGGCTCCGCGAACATACGCTAAAGGAAAACGATACCCTTGATGCGGTAGCAGCGGCGGCAGCTGCGCAACGGGACGACTCTGGTGCAGATGAAAGTGTTGTGAAAACTAAAGACGATGAGGGTGCTGAGCCTTCTGCGAAAAGAATCAAACAGACGAAAGACAACCCTCGGGTGTTTTTTGATATTGAAATTGGCGGTGCAAAGGCGGGAAGAATTATCATGGAACTACGCGCTGATGTCGTTCCAAAAACTGTCAAAAATTTTATGACGTTGTACGTATTTACTCAATTATTTTCTGACCCACACTGTTACTTTTATCATATCTTTTTTTTGATTATGATATATTTTTTTCTAATTTTTTTTTTTCCCAGATGCACTCATGAAAAAGGGTTCGGATACAAAAAATCAATCTTTCACCGTATTATTCCGGAATTCATGTAAGAAATTAATGACTATTTTTTTCTATCTCTCTCTCTCTCCCTCTCTCTTTGTCTGTGTTTTTGTATCTCTCTTCTGCTCTAACATCCTCCAAATATTTTCAAGGTGTCAAGGAGGAGACTTTACAAAGCATAACGGGACTGGCGGGAAGAGTATTTACGGTGATACATTTGCCGATGAGAACTTTGTGTTAAGACACATTAAGCCAGGGGTAACTTATTTTGTTTTTTTACTCTTTTTTTACTTATATTTCTTTTTCTTTTTTCATTAATCAGACGTTATCAATGGCAAACGCAGGGCCAAATACAAACGGTATGTTCAAAAATTAATCGTTAATACTTTTTTTTCTGATTCCACAATTTTAAAATAAATAAAAAATAAAAAAAGGCTCTCAATTCTTCTTGACTTTAGCAGAAACAAAATGGCTGGACGAAAAACATGTTGTATTTGGACATGTTGTGAGTGGCATGGATGTTGTCAAGAAAATGGAGAAAATGGGAAGCTCGTCGGGAAAACCAAGCAAAAAAGTCATGATTGCTGATTGCGGGGAATTGAATTGAACGCAATTTTAAAATATAAAAAAACCCCCCTATATATTTATATATATTTTTAATTCAGAATTTTTTCTTCAATCTGTTATGACGCTCTCTTCAAATGGAGTATACGGAGGAGGAGGTGCAGAATCAGGAAACTCATCAACAATTAGGTCTTGATTAGTATTGGTCGGCTTCTTTTTCTCGTCAGCAGCAACAGAGAATGACAACGTTGGATTTAAGTCTTTCGCATTAAAGTTGTTGTTGTTTGGAGTGGTGGCTGACTGGTATGTTTCGGCCGGATTTACAGGGCCTGATGGAAAATACTGTTCTGCCGAAGACGAAGATGATGGAAAAGGCGAGATAGCAGGTCTCGCCGAAAACACTGTGATTGGCGCAGATTGTTGAAGATGTGTTTGCAGCGGTGTTGTCATCATATTCGACGGTGGCGGTGGGAGTGGTTTAGGCTGTATGTGTTGTTGCTGTTGTGGTGGCAGTTGTGGATGACTGTGAAATAGAGGAGGAGGGGGGGGAGTTTGCGGCTCGTTGTATAGAACTGGGCGTTCCCAGATAGACCGTTTTGTTGCTATTTCTGTTTTTGTGTACGTTTTTATGAGTGTGACGCTCTATTATGCAACACGCAACTCACCGACGTAAAACGGTCTTTGATAGTTGGAGTCCCACTGCTCAATCCAACCAGGCGGAAGAGGGGTAGCTTGTAAGGGTGGTTGCGGCTGTGGATATGGATTCCATTGTTGGGGCTGAATTTGTTGTGGCTGAACTGGTTGTGGCTGGATTGGCTGGGGCATACTGTATTGCACGCCGGCATACTGGACAGGATACTGATATCGCTGCTGTTGTTGGTACGGGTACTGAGTCGCACTTTGCCCCTGTACAGCGTTTCCGGTCATCTGCAACAGGCCATTTAACTGTTGCTCAAGTTTGTTAACAATGTTCATGCTGTTTTTTAAGAGGCTTGACTTTTTTTGATTATTTTTTTGTTGTTTCGGATCTGTTCGACTTCACCAATCTCTTTCTCCTGCTTTGCCAATTTCTGTCATATTCACTCTCCAATGCTTCGCCCCTAGAAATTTTACGAATTTCTCAGGATTTCGTCTTCATAGAATCTGTTGGTAGCCTCAACCGCATCGTTCAACCGTTGATGTGAATGCTCAACTTCCCGATCGTAATCAATTCGCGCATCATCAAGGTCCTGTTTCAGTCTTTCGGAATTCTGGTGCGACAAATTGAACGTTCCCATCAATCCACCAACTCCAGCGCCGCCGCTGAAAACGCTTCCAAGCAGATTCGAATTTGTCGAATAGCTACTTCGTTGTGCCCGGTAATGCGCGTCTTGGACACGTTTTTGCTGTTCGACTTGGGCATCGCGGATGGTGCGTGTGTGTTCGTTCCTGAAAAAAATTTAATTTAATTTAATTTTTTTTTTACCCTAGTCCGACTTTCTTTTCAAACTCAACTGTGCATCTTGGATTCGGCGCAGGTAGATTCTCCATGCGTCTGTGATTGCTGGCTTTGCTCCTGGAGGTGGTGCTTTCATCAAAGACGGAATTGACTGGGTATTTTGGTTTTGTTTTCATTTTGTTTTTGGTTTTTTATGCCTTTATAGAACAATTTTCATACCTGCGACAACTCCAAAGCAATTGCAACAGTTGGATCAATGACGCCAACCGAAGGGAGAGCAGGAACACCGGTGTGTTGTTGGTCGATTGAGTTTGCTGGAATGAACGGCTGCGACTGGTTTAGCTGCTGAGGAGTTTGAAGCTGCGGTGCTTGCAGAGGAGCGTTCAAATTGTAGTAGCCCGTGAGATCATTCGGGTTTTGCTTGATTGTTTCCGTTACTGACAACGTCGACGGCGGTGGGATCGAAGGCGGTGGCGGACCGGCGGGTGGAGCAAACGATGGAGGGTCCCATTGTGTTTTGCCAGTGGCGGTTTCTGTGATTTTAATGTTAAGGTTTTTTTTTTTTGAAGCTTCATTTTGGGTGGGGTTTTTTTTGGACTTGCCGACGTAAAAATTTCGTTGATACTGATCGCTGAATTGCGTGATCCAACCAGGGGGTAGAACCGGCGCTTGATATTGCGGCGGAGTAGAAGGTGGAGCATATTGTTGCTGCTGTTGTGCGGGGAACTGTTGGCCTGGATATTGCTGTTGCCCAGGATACTGCTGATACTGTTGGCTCTGGTAAACTTGCGGCTGACCATAAGTCTGAGGAGCGTACGACTGCTGCTGTTGACCATATGATTGCTGGCCATATGGTTGTTGCCCATATGGCTGCTGCTGTTGCTTTTGGCCAGTCAGTGATCCGATCAAGTCATTCAACTTATCCATTTTTCAAGTTTGATTTTTTTCAATTTTCTTTTTTGCTGTTTCTCACTTTTTTTCCATTTGCCCGGTTGATAGTGTTAGCCGGTTGGTAGTGATAGTACTACGTATTTTGGCGAATTCTCCTCTATTTTTTTTCTTGAAGTTTTACTGAC
>JADGJH010000001.1:47023-72824 GCA_027596945.1 Physocladia obscura
TTTATTTTTGATTTTTTTTCTGTTCGTCCTTTATCTCGATTTTATTAATCTTAAGAATTCATATATTCATTTTAACTTTCTTCTATTTAGAATCGAATCCCTCTGCTCACATCGATGGCTGTTAGTTTTACTGATTACTAAACACTATAGCCTATTACATTTGCTTTCCAAAGACTTGGTGTTACCGGACATGATGCAAGTTCATCAGAATTTCTTATAACTCTATATTAAAATGAAATGAACAAAAGAAGTAAATATTAAAAAATACGGCTGAGCTTATTGACTACGTGGTTTAGAAAACAACATTTTGGAACGAAGTAGAGTTTTAGACTGTTTCTTCTTTGCCGTTATACTCTCTCGAGTTTTGCATTTCGCTTTCGGAATGAGCCAAGAAAAAAAAAAAAAAAAATAGTTCGGCGACCTTCTGTCAAACATTCATTAACTTGAACGTCAATGTGGCTCATCTCTTCATCCTAATCTCGTTATTTACATAGCTTATGTACGACTTTATTACCTACAATATGCTGTAAATTAATCAAAAACCAAGTTCGACAGACACAGTGTGAAAACGAAAATTTTTTGTTGCTTCTGGAATGAACGCCGAAGTTGACGGCATTTTTTTTCTTTTTCAGCTCAAAATTCCCGCCAACATCTTTCCGAGTCAGCGCGGCACATCAACACAAATCACCGGAAGCCCGTCAGTTCATCAGTACTTAGTACAACCATCATAATTGCATTGAATCGCATCGCATCACTCAGTAGTACTTAGTATCGTGGCATTATCGTAAGCAGAATGAGTTTCCAAGCGCCGACTTCGACACAACAAGAGCAAGAGCAAGAGCGAGATCAGCTGCTACAGCAGCAACAAATGCAACAACAGCACCAACAACCAGCGGTGCAAATGCAGCAACTCGGAGTTCCGGCTCAAGGGTACGGACATGGGTTTTTGGTGGCGAACGGACCCAGCACAAGCAACAACAGCAACAATAACAGCCACCGGTACAGTATGTGGGCAGATTCAGAGGCGTCGGAGGCGTCGTTCGGCGGTCCGCGATTTCTACCGCCACGTCTAGCTGCCATACCGCCGCCGACAACACCGTTTGCGTACACGTATGCGGCGTCGGCGTCGGCGAGTACCAACACCGGCGCCACGGCGTACACGGCGTCGACGGATGCGGGGCTGGTAGGGTCGGGCGGAGCGGTGGATGGAGCAGGCGGCGGAATAGCGGGTGGAGTCACAACAACCACCCCGTCCACCACCACCCACTCGTATGCAAACGACTCCGGCGCGCGTACCAATCTCGGCAACACGCGCGTTGTAATGGCGCTACTCAGTGAGCTGTGGATTGTCAACCTGGCCTTTATCCTCGGCGGCACTTATCTTAAGTCCTTCTTCCTCGGCAATCTCCAGCAATACGAGGACTATTACCTATGGAACAGCTCGTGCTACTGGAAACTGGGCCTTCTGCTACCCCTGCCATACACCCTCATTTGCTTCTTTGGCCTCGTCCTGCCTTTCAGAACCCCAAAATTTCTCGACTATTCCCAAGACAAGAAGCGCCGAGTGGACAACTTATACATCCTGACCGTCACCAAAGGCGATAACCGCGACGCCGTCTACCGCGCCTGGGACGCCCACAAGCATCTTGAGCGCCTGCATCCTTCTGTCCGCGTCCACGTTCTCACAGACGAACCCTACTTTTTCGAGGGCATCAACTGCTACACCTGTCCAACATCCTTCTCTACCTCCTCCTCCAAGTACAAGGCCCGCGCCCTCGAATGGTACCGCCAAACAATGCGTTTTTCCGAATACGACTGGATCCTGCACCTTGACGAAGAGTCAGTCATTGATGATGAATCTGTTAAGCGCATTCTCGACTTTATTTTTTACGAAAAGGAGTTTCACTTTGGTCAAGGCGTGATCTTTTATAACCAATACAAGTATTGGAATAACTGGATTTTCACTGTTGCTGATGCTCTAAGAGTTGGTGATGATGTGTCAAGATTTCAGTTGCAGTTGAGTCTTTCAAATAATGTTTTTATTTTTCATTAACCTTTTTTTATCACTTTCATTGCAGATACACTTATTTCCACCGTCCGGTTTTTGGCGCTCATGGCTCTTTTCTTCTTACAAATGGACTCGTAGAAAATGCAGTCACTTGGGATTTGGGATCGTTGACTGAAGACTACCAGTTTGCAGTAAAAGCATGGGACCGTGGATTCCGATGTGGAAAAATTGCCGGAATAGTGCGTGAACAGAGTCCGCTCGACCTCATTGGATTCATGAAACAGAGAAGAAGATGGTACGTGGGAATCAGACGGTTGCCAAGTGTTTTACCAAAAGTGTGGTCATTTTTCTGGTCTCTCGGAATCATATCGTTGTTTGCTTCGATTGCCTCGATTGCGCTTGGATTTGAGCTGCATTACGGGACGCCGAGATGGATGGCGATGCTCATTGACTTCAATTTTATGACTTTTGTCTACCTTTACATCCTGGGAATCTTTTTGCAGGATTTGGATAAGAAGGTTAACCCGTTGTTGATGCTTGTAAGGATTCCGACGACAATTGTTATTCAATTCATTGCTGTTATTATGGAAGGTAGTGATTACGTTTTTTTATTTTTCCTTACTTCATTCATATGTGATTTTGACTTTTTTTTTCTTTAGGATTGGCTGTTATGTATGGGATTGCCTTCCCCCCTGCAGACTTTGACGTCATCAAAAAGTAGAGAATACCTAAAACAAAAAGTCATTTGTCTCTTCTTTGTGTTTTCTTTTTCTTTTCTTTAGTTAGGCTTTATTTTTATTTTTATTATTATTTCTTGGTATTTTTGTTTCTGTCTTTTGCTACCTTCTATTTCAACTTGCCATATTAATAAAACCGATGAAATTGAATGTGGAATTGATCTGAGTTTCGTTGATTTGTCTGGAAAATAAGCAAGAGAGCTAGTCTGAAGATATTGGAGGAATTTTCGTTTTTTTCATTTTTGTTGAGTACCGCTTTTTTGCGAAACTCGACGGCGAAAGACTGGTTTTAGATTTTCGAACTATATACAATGGGAAATACAAGATAAGCATCCCTGTTTTCCTTAAGGTTTTTAAAAAAAAAAAAAAACACTATCGAAATGGAAATTGTAAGCAAAAATTGCGCAATTCGTAAATGACTATGGGGAACTAAAAAATAATAATAATAATGACACCAACCACATTGGAGCCAAAGGCTCATGCTCCGCCAGCCAGATTTTTTGATCCGAATGACGGGCCAGTGCCGCATATTGCTACTTTTCAACAGTATAAAGATATCCATGCTGAGTCTCTCAAAAATTCAGTTGAATTCTGGAAAAAGGTTTATACTAAAATATCCACGTCTTCATAAGTACATAAAATTTTTGAAGTTAATATTCCGTCGGATAATAGACTGCTTTGGAGAACCTTGATTGGATTGTTCCTTTTAATGATGCGGATGTTAGGCAAGGGTTAGTAATTGGCTGCAATTTGTAACTATATTAGTCGGAAAAAATGGAAAATTAATTTTTTTCAGGGGTTTTCTGGAAGGCGAAATTGCATGGTTTTCCTCCGGAACTGTAAATGTCGCATATAACTGCATCGATCGGCATGCTGCGAAAGATCCAAACGCTGTCGCCATTATTTTTGAAGCTGATGAGCCCGGAAACCACGAATACATTACCTTTGGAAATTTCCTGCGTCATGTTTGCCGCATCGCTCATGTTTTGAAAAAATTCGGTGTTAAAAAAGGTGATACTGTTTGTATTTATATGCCTGTTCTTCCTGAAGCTGTGTATGCAATGCTGGCTTGTGCAAAAATTTGCGCTATCCATAAGTATTTAGTGGATATAAAAATATGTGTGTGTACTTTTGGCTCATCGAACTTCTTTTTTTTTTTTTTATTCTTTAAAAAATAGGGTTATTTTTGCGGGATTCTCGGCTGATGCTGTTCGTGACCGCGTTATTGATGCAAAAAGCAAGATTCTTATTACTGCCAACCAGAGTTTGCGTAGTGGCTAAGTTTTTCCTCTCAAAAAGATTGCAGATGAAGCGATTTCTCAGGCTCCGCTTGTGGAGGTTGGCAGTTTATACATTTTTAATTGATAAATCGCTAATTTTTTTTAAATGCAATACATAATACAATCGGCACTTATTACATATCCTGCATGTGCTGAATCAGCAGCTGTTGGGATCAGCGATAATATTACTGGTCAAGCTGTGGTCACGTTTTGTACACTGAAATCTCATCACGCGGACGAAGCATCTATTGTGGCAGCACTCAGACTGCAAGTTCATGCACAAATTGGAGCATTTGCTACTCCAAAAGCTGTCGTGATTGTTTCCGAACTTCCAAAAACTAGATCTGGAAAAATTTTGAGGCGAATTTTGAGGAAGGTTGTAGGTGGCGAGATCACAGTTGCAGATATTGGAACGGAAGATGGTATCAGAAACAAATTAGGTGATATCAGCACACTTGCGGATCCAGGAATTGTCAATCTTTTAGTTGAAAAAGTTAAGAAGGTAACGTGTTTATTCCATTCTGTATAAAAATTTTCTAAAAATTTTTAAAAGTGGATTGCTTGGAAATCATCAATAACACTGATACTCAATAAAATTAAGCAATTAAAAAAGAAAGAAAAATATCAGCAACCAAGCTTTTGTTATAGAATGTGATGTCTCTCAACAACGGCATGTTAACAGCTAAAGTTTTTTTGCCTGACTTCAGTTATTAAAATCAGAAAACGAAGCCTGGCATAACACCAATCCAGTCTTTCGGGAAGCTTGCATTATTTGATCCCAAAATAGCTGCATAATTTGACTCAATCAATTGCGAAAATATAAGGGTAAGATTTGGCTCATCTTGGTTGTTCAAGATTTGCATTCTATAAAACAAAAATTGTTTTAACAATTGCGTTTTTTGGTAACCATGACTATCAGTATATTCGGATCAATTTTTTATTGATTGATTTTTAACATAGTCAAATATAAAATGAAGTGCAATGTATTTAAAATAGCCGTAATGTCTTATTTTAAGTGCATTTTAAATACTGTATAAAGATTAGGCCCGGATTATTTTGATATTGATTATGTGTTATTATTTCTTTTTTTTCTTCTTTTTTTCTTTGTGATTTTTCCTCAACCCACAAGTTAGAAAGTAAAGTGTATCACCCTTTTTTTTTAACCCGTTATTTTCTTTCTTTTTTTTTTTCAATTAGGAATCTGAAAAATTTCCTTTCAAAAACTTCAAAATTTGAGTTGTTATCAGTAATGTATTGCTCAGAGGACTAATTAGCTTTGCAATTAATTTTGGAATAATAATAATTACTTTCAGATAATAAACATTGAATTTTATGTGGGTTTGTTGAAAGTGGGTTTGCCAGAAATCTAATTCAATGAGAACCAGATTACACAATTGAAGAGATCTTTCTTTTTGACTGAAGATCATCATTCCATCTTTGTCTCTAAATGCTATAAGTGAAATTGGGAGTATGTGAGCAAAACTGGAATATGAGATGTGGGAGAAAGAGCAGGTTTAGGTTTTGATTGTGTGGAATTTTTCTTGAATAATTATTGTCCTAAGATTAAAATTGCTCATACTCTCTAACACTGAAATAGTGAAAGTCAAGATATAGTCTTTAACACAACACACCTTTTCTTTGAATTTGCACAAGTAAAAATTGTTGCTGGCTTTGAAAATTCTCTGGCTCTAGTTTTTGCTTCCTTGGGTATCTGTTGGCAAGGATAGGAGCAGATACACTGCCCCTTTTTGTTCACCTTCATACTTCCACCTTCCTTCTGTGAATCACTAATCTAATACTTTGATGTATAACTTAAGTAGTGAGGTTCTCAAACAGCAAAAGGGTACTTTGCACAGTACATGGTGTAAAATGAAACTGCAAATTATTTTTCTTCATTGTGGGTTCCATCATATTCAATAGTTCAAATGGAGTTAGTTCTCTTAATTTTTCCTTTTTAATTTTTCCTTGTGTTTTTTTCAACAAAGGAATCCACTTTCGAGGAGCCCCTTCAAATTTAATATGAAATATTGCTATTCCTTAATTTGTTACAAAGGTAATTAGCACTCTGAACAATGCAATATTGGCACTAACTAAAATTTTGAAAATTCTGAAAGGAGCCTTTTCAAAATCCACACTTTATTTTTTAGGTTTTTGAAAAACTCCATGTTCATGAACAAAGAGGTTGGTTTGAATGTCTCCTTCCATAATGCTAACTTCAGCTTTGATCCATTCTAATCTTTGTAAAACATCCAGAGAATCCACAGTTAACTTGCATGAATCAAACAAAAGGCCCCAAATAGGCTCCCAAAATCGCTGCCACCACTCAACTTCTTTCAACTTGCTTTTAACATGCTCAAAAGCAACCAACACACCTCCTGGCTTCAATGCATTATAAATAGTGTGAGCGGCTTTTTCAACATTTCCAACTGAGCACAATGTCAATACACAGACAACAGTGTCAACACGAAGGTAAGGGTCCAATTCGTTGATACCAATAGCAAGAATCTCAAAAGGGATACCAGACTTTTCTGCTGCAGCAATGATGAAAGGGTGCATATCAAGGTTTGGTTCAATGGCAATGTATTTCGAAATTTTGGTCTTTTCCTAATTTTTGTTTTTAAACTTTATTTAAATATAATTTTTTGGTACTTGCCAATAAGGGCAGTGTATGACCCAGGCCAGCACCAACATCGAGTACAATTCCAGTTGCGTTGGGGGTGATAAGTCTGGCCCGTACCTGTTTGTTATTTTCATTAACACCATCCCCCATCCCCCCGGTCCATATGGATGCCATAATACGCTGCTGCAGCTGCCGTCCATGCAGTAGGAGTGACGGTTGGCGGAAAATTGCGAATACTGTTGGCAGAAGCGCCGCACGGAGCACACTCAGCATTTCCAGAGCAATGAGCGTCTTTTGCGCAAATGTCATTCTCTTCCCGGAATCACTGTCCATTTTCCGTTCTTTTCTTTTCAAATTCAAAAATGTAAAAATACTTTGAGACTCTTCTTGCATTTCATCTGCCAACTTGCTCAGTAAGCCATTATTGTGTTCCCTGACCCATGTTTCTCCAAATCCACAGCCTCAGCTGCAGCTTTCAATTTCACCTGACAAAAATTGGATGTTATTCCGCTGGCTACTGTTGATCCTTTCCCTTAAAGTTAATCTCTGTGTCCAACTCAGAAACAGTAACTCAATATTCACCATTAGAGATTACAATAGTCAACAAATAAATCTCAAAAAGGATACTTCAGACATCTTAAGAATTCTATTTCACACAAAAAATTGATCAGAAATAATTCTTCCGGATTTAACACCCAAAGATTATACTGGGCTGTGAAAGTTAACGGCCTGGCGCGTAAGTATTTTGTCTGGATCGTTTAGCGGAAAGATGCAGGCAGCGATCGCCGAAGTCTGGAAATCCAGTTAAAAACAGTAGGAAAGAGGTTGAAATTTTTTCACCACCAAACCCAAACTTATTATTTATGCCAACGAATTTTGAAAATACCTGGATACTCCCATTTTTTAAAAAAAAATGACTGCAAAAAAGTCGACATATGTATATTCAAAACGCGGTATTATATAATTTAACGAAGTTCAAGATTCCTAATGAATAAAATTATGTGAACCAACCTAAACCAGTGAGTAATTGATATGTATCCATGTTCAGCTTAAATATCAAATACCCAACATGTTTTTAGTGATTATTTTGGAGTCCAATACTATTTTTGCCAGCCAAACATTTAAATCAAGAATTTTTTTGCACTATTCAGTAAGAAAAATGGAACTGAAAAGCAGCACATATGTAGCGGAGCAATAAACTAGACTAAAAAAATTTCCAAACACAAGAAGGATCTTGGAAAAGAAACCAGACTGAAACTCATGATGAAAAGCTAGTAGAAGCTCTACTACTGCATAATGTAATCAACAAATTTGCAAGAACAAATGCTAAAGCAGTTGAACCAAACATGTTCAGCTTCAATTCATCATATCTCAACAAAAAGATTGAGGATACTCAAACAGAACAAAAATATCAGATTTCCAAATATTCTCATATTCCTCTCATTGATTAATGATGCTCATGCAATGAATTTCATGGGCATGAGAACATGTTGAGGTCCCAAGTTACTTGAAGTTCCTCCCTATCCCATCCCTGTACACAAGCATTTATTCCCACACCAAATAAAAAAATTAAATCTGGACTATCTTCAATTCAACTTAAGGTAACTTCTTGTTTTCTTGTTGACATTGAGTGACTTCCCCCTTCTGACCAAAAAATTTCTTTCACAACCATCAACAAATATCTGTTTTTTCAATAAAACTCATTCTGTGTCAACTTTATGCCATTGCACTCAGTAGTATCTTAAATGCCAACATCTTGCAGATCTATCCTTAAGAGTCTGAGAAGATCAGAGTAAAACTGAGCTTTTTTTAAGGAAATCAGCTCATCTGTTAACAATGACATCTCAGTCAACAAAGCTGCCAAAAACCTCAGTGAATCAATGAGTATGTCCAAAGAGGCTGTCAGATCAGTGTACAGGCAGATGGAAAAGCACCAGGAAGAACCAATTGGAATCAAAAGTTCACTGATGAAGAGGAGGAGATCTTTGCTGAATTTGCCAAGGTGCGACCTTTGTGCCACCACCCAATGGGACAAATAGACTTTATTTACTTGGTCTCAAGATACAATAAAGAAGTTTATGGGGAGGTTGGATGGTCAGGAGAGGTATGTTTATTAGGCAACGCAAAAACACAATCAGCTTCAAACACACAAAGACAATTACTGCAGCTCAAACAAGCCACCTTACTCTTGATTCAGTACAAATGTGAATGGGAGATTTTGAGACCTGGATGAGCGATATGGCTACAGCTGGAAAAATATAATGAACATCGGTGAAATGCAAATTAAATTACAGAATGATAACTCACAGTCAAAGGCCCTTGTGAGTGTCAATATTTTGCATCCAAATGAGATTCAAGGTGATTGCAGACAATATGCCAGCCTCATTCCATTTGTTACTGCAAGTGGGGAGCAAATAATGGATGTTTTTGTCTTACCAGTCAAATTTGTGAACAAAATAGAAGGTGATGCAACTTGTTTGAGGCTTAAAGACATAACTCCAACGTACTTTACTTTTAGTAAGAAGGATTATTTGACAGAGGTGCAATGGTGTGCTATTTTAGTTGAAATGAAGTCAGTTTGGTCAGAACAACATATTGGACTCACCCCCAGTTTTGTTGTGTGATAATCTTGGTATACTCAGGACTGTCAACATTCTCACACAGTGTTTTGAGTCATGTATAGCAGGGTTCTTTTTGCCACAAACACCACCCATTTCTTGCAGCTGTTGGACTTGTTGATCTGAAATGTAGTATCTGCAAATTATATCAAGAAAAACAAAGTTTTGCCACAAAACAACTGGCGAAAGTGGGGGAAGAACTTATCTCAATTGCAATTGAAGCTTGCCAGATAATTTCATCCCATATTATTCAGTTGTAATTTGCACATACAGGAATTTACTCTTTTAGTAAGAAAATTATTATTCAAAATGTAATGGACAATGTCAATGCACAAACAAGCAACATTGGACAAATGAGCGCTGCAGCAAATGTGATTGTCCACACATTTGAATTGTCAGGCACACACTTGCAGGTTAAAAAAGTCAAAGCAAAGCCAGAGGATTACATACAATTAGATAAGATTTATAGTTTCAGTGCACTTCACCTCAGTCAACAGAGAGCTGTCAAAGCCAGACATAACAAAGAAACAGCATCTACAGAGCAGACTAAAGTTAGAAAGCAGACAAAAATTGATATGGAAAATGCCAAGATGACAAAAATTGTGTTTCTTAGTAGTACCAAAACATTGTGCCGCAGCACCAGCTGGAGTATACGCATGAAATGTCACGCCTTCAGCTTCTGTTCTGGCTGTAAAAATTGATGCAAAATTCAAATGGATGATCATATTAAGACTTGTGCTTAAATTAGCTGTGGTTTTGCAATTATACTCTTGTTTTTACTTCTATTGTTTTCTTTTTTTGTGATATCATTTATTAAATAAAAACAATTATGTTTTGTGATTTTGGGTGCTGCTATGTGTTTTGATTGTTGATGGTGTTGCGAAGGGGAAGTCACTCATTGCACAATACTCCAAGGCAATTGTCAAAAATATGGCAGTAAATTCAAATATTTGAACTGATGAGAAATGAATCCAAATTATTATTCAAATTATTATCAACTACAGCTTAAATTCTTCATTATCTTATGATGGTTGCACAATCACTTGCACATTCCAGCCCAATTCAGTTAAACAAGGAAAAATGAAACATCTTTGTGAAATTTCCTTGTTGTCCACAAAAAAATTTGACAAAGCAAATTTCCTTCTCAGATTTTCTTACAAGAAATAGAAAAACTGTGTAAAAAAATAACATTGAAACAAAATTCAATAGCCTCAGACCCTAACACCACTGTACTCAATAATATCAATGATGAAACTGATGCCCAGGGTTCATCTAGGCACAAATTGGCATCCTGTTTTTGCAATGCGTACAACATTGACCTTCTGAAGGAAATCATCAACATTAAACCCTTGGATGCTTCATACAGACATACTACTGAAGAATGGATTAATATTGCAAAATCTTTCAAGTACAAAAAATAATAATCCCCAATCAGCAAAAAACTGCAAAGAATGGCTTGAAAAACTCATAAAAACCACTATGAAGAAAATATGGAAGCAAAGTTTGAAAGTGAATGTGTAGAAAATTTGAAAAAGGTGTGACTGGTAAATGAGTGGCAAATGTTGAAACTAGAGACTAAAAAGGCTGAGTGTGAGCAAATGCAGTTTGAAAGAAACCAAAATATGAAACTGATTCAATTATTGATGAATAAGTTGGCAGAAAAATAAATAAACTGAATTTTTTAAACAAATATATATTATTTGAGTTCATTTTTATTTATTTAATTAATCAATTGAGGCAAATAAGTATCCTTAATTCATCATTTGTTTCCATTAATTCATCATCAGAGTTTTCATCATTTGAAAGAGGTAGATTGTGAGGCTATCCCATAAGCAGGGTCAGCAAACACTACAAATTGACTTCTAATTTTTACGCAGTTTTGGCAAACAACTTTTGTGTAAAAAATACAAATCATGCCTTCATTCTGGTTCAGGGCTATGCATGTGTGCAATAATTCCATTAGGACAGGCAAGTGACTGAAATTTCAGTGCATGCGTATGTCTGTGGCTGTTGAAAGCCTGTTTTTGAACACCTTGCAATTTGACACACCATTCCATCAATAAAAGCAACAATGTTTTGAACTGCTACTCCCTTTGTATGGACTGCCACACTGCAAACTCATGTAGCTTCTGTTCATTCAAGAATGAGGTATCCCAGTTCAATAAATGCCCAAACCTTTTGTAAACATGATTAAGGACATAATTGAATAGAGCTGACAGGACAGGGTGTCCAAACATTGGACCCAAGTTGCCAAGCTGATTTAGTCATCTGAGTTTTTCTGATTCATTCCTATGAGAGAATTACAATTTCCTTGTTTCCAAAACAAAAAGATAAGTAAGTTCCTAAGGTCTGGGTGGAAGTGACAGAGAATAAGAAAATTTTTACTGATTTGAAATTCATCAATAAAACTGACATTTAATAAAATCTGCAAACATGAAAAAAATTTATCCAAATCATCAACCGAGCTTTTGTTGCAAAATGTGATGTCTCTCAACAGCAACATCTTCAGCGGGATTAATTGATGGTGCAGCTCCTCGAATAGCTTGGACGGCCAAAATCATTTTTCGCTCAACTTCAGGACTGAATTCCAAATCAGAAACTAGTGCCCGGCATAATACTGAGACAATTTTTGGGAAGTTAGAATTATTTGGTCCTAAAATAGCTGGATGATTTGATTCAATCAGTTGCAAGAGATAAGAGTAAGACACATTAGCCTCATCTTGGTCGTTCAAGATTGGCATGCTGTTGAACCAGTAAGTCAGAGCCTGATTTGAGTCGAATCCTCGAGCACCGTTGTATGAAGCACAAATTTTTCCCACAGCGCTAATAGCATTTTCAGTAGCCATGATATTATCAGTAGATTTGGCTTTGCTGTCTAAAATCAAAGAACCAAGTGGACCAAGGGCTGCAATACAACCAGAAGCAAAGTCTGCACCACCTTTCGAAGCACAGATTCCGACACTGTAAGCAGCAGCTTGGCGGACATCGGCGTCTTTGCTGCTTAAAGCTTGAACAAATTGCTCAAAGAACAGTGTGTGGTATTTAAAAGAAGCTGGACCGCAAAATTCAACAACATCGGCAAATACACAGAGACCAAAGTGTTTCGTGTCATCTTTGCTGTTAGTCAGGAATAGTTTCAGCTTTGGTAGAATTGGTTCAATGAAAGAGAGGAATGCCACGCCAGCAATTTTGAAGATTTCGTGAACTGAGTTCGCAATCTGATTTTAATAATGAGTATAATTTTAAAATAATAACAATAATAATAACAAATAAAAAGAGAAAGGCTTCATCATGTGTGTGATATTATCTCCATATCAAAGCAGATTCAGTTAGCGGCTATTCTTTGGCACCGTAAATTCCCACATCCCGCCATAAGGCATGGTGAGAACTTACATCCGAAGAAACTTCCACAATTGGAATCACAAGCTTTAAAAGTAAGTATTGCTAATTTTATGACAATCACGAGCCAAAATGGGAACGGTAGTGAGTGAAAAAAGGACGCATTTTACCTATTTTAAGAAGACAAAAAGGGATATTAAAAATCGCGAAAGATCAAAAATAGTGAAAATAAGAGGAAACACGGCTTCATCAAAACGTGATATCTCTCCATATTCAGACTAACTCAGTTGACAGGTTTCTCCAATATAGTAAATACTCACATCCCGCCATAAAAGGCATGGTGAGCACTCACAACTGAAAGATAACACCGTGATTCGAGCCATAAGCCTGGGAGGTAAGAATTGCTAATTTATCGACAATCACTAGCCGAAATATCCATTCGCTAATTGAACGAACAATTGGCATTATTGACACAAACCTCAGCCAAAAGTTCGCTGTCACTTTCTTCATCCATTCGAAGAGTTTCCTCTTCTTCTTCGTCATAATCGACGTCTTTACGCGATGCTAACAAACTTCATTAGTTCCAAACAATAAAAAAGTGTAGAAATAAAAAATTGCTACAAGCGATCATTCTGACTGAAAGAAACGCATAATAAAACAACTTATTGTCAATCTCGCTTCTGTTGACTGTGAAAAATTTCAAAGGTAAAAGTGTATTCACCATTTCGTTCTCGAGTTCTCTTCACAAATTCATCAAGTTGCTTTTCAGCAGAAACTATAAATCGCTCCATCTGATCCTGCGTTAAGAAATCGGCTCCGAGATATTGCAAACATTCAGAATAAGTAGAATAGATATGCGATGAATAACCAGGATCCATTTCAGTCATCATGAAGTCCAAAAGTTTTTCAACAACACCATTCCAGTAAGTAAAGATTTGTTCGTTGGCTGAATTTTGAGAAATTGGCATGATTTCTCAGAAAATATTTAATTGAACTTACGGACATGCGCCCTTTTCAAGCAGTTGAACAAGAGTGGTATTGTCGAAGCGGCAGCATGTCTAACACCATCATGAAAAACAAAGTTCAGTAATGGTACGGTAGTTTCCATCACAGTCTGGACATATGGGACAAAGTGTTCTTCCAGATCACGTGCGTAAGTGCAAATCATTTCTACCGCTGTATGTTTATCCTCCAGAACATTGGTTTTGATTCCAAATTTCTGATAAAAACGGATATTAATATAAACAATAAAATAAAAAGAGGATTGAACAAAACCTGATTGCCAAGAGATATAAATTCCCATCCCTCGTCCTCTGGATATTTGTCTTCGCTTTCATCAGAGTCCAATACAGCCATGTCCGGCTTTACCGCCGCACTAGCAATAAGAGGTGGAATCACAACACTCAAGTACGGCACAAAGTCAACCCCAATTACTTTGCAAACTCGTGCCCACGCAACCAATAAATAACTGGCGACTGGGTCGTCATCTTCCTTTGGCTCCTGCTGGATAGCTTGCAAAATTTGCAACAATTGATGAACATGCTGGGAAAAAACTTCCTTTTCAACTGCAAGGCCAATAAGCGATGCACATTCAAGAGCCTTTCCACGCAAAAGGCGGAAGCGCTTATCGGTCGCATTTTGAAGAATATTGATAAGAACTGGCATGATTGAGCCATAATAATTAACAAAATTTTTTCCTGCGCAATCAGCAACGGTTGCAATCGTGGTAATAGCTTGCTCTTGAACGTATGTCTTTTCAACATTCAGGAGACCAACAAGACGCCGAACAATTTCATCTAATGCAGGTGTAATTTTGTGCTTGTCTGCGTCTTCCATAAAGTTCACAAGGGCTGCCGCGGCATGGGATTGTACTCTATTCAAAAATTAGAAAAGATTCTTGTTTGCAAATCAAAATCTCCGACTGTACCTTGGGTTTGCGGAATCGTCCATCAAAGGTACAAGGTTAGAAAGAATAATGTCGTTATAATCAGATTGAAATGTCGGGGCGAAATCAGTGCACATTTGACCAATACAATTGCATGCAGCAAAGCGAACTCGTGGGTGCGGATCCCCAAGATATGGAATCACAAGGCTCCAGAGAAGTAAATATTCAACAAAATCACGATCAAAATTTAAAAAACATACTCAACAACTTCTTTCAAGGAATCAATCATAACATCTCGGCATCCTTCGCCCATAACAGAAATCGCCAAAAGACCTGCATGACGAGATTGCCAATCGGCGGAAATAAGCAGCTTTGGGATCAAGTTGAATGCGATCGACAACATGGACTTGCCACCTAAAGCAAGACTGAGACGATCAATAGCCTGCTCAGCAAACACGTAGTCTTCATCATTGTCATCATCTTCACTGTTCAGCTAAAGACAAAAAATAAATAAAGTAACATAAAACACTGAAACTCACATCATCAGTGGTGTACCAACTTTCGCTGTCTTCAATTTTTGCCATCCATCCCAAAAGAAGTGGAACAATAGTTGAAGTAAACTGTGGAAGCTTTCTGATCATTCCCGGGCGGGCCTCTGCAAGAGCAATCAACAATTCAACAGCAGTCTGACGTGTGGGTGAATCGAGCTGTTCATTTCGCATAACCGTTGCGACAAAATCAATCAAACTTGGCAAGTGCTCACGAAAAAGACGGGGATCAGATTCGGCAAGATCAATAAGGTATGAAAAACTGTCGACTACAAGTTTTTCTTCAGTGAGCCCCGCAAGGGTCTGGAAAAATGAAAGCTGAGAATCAACAAGAAAACCTATGGGTGAGATTGCCATACCGTTAAAATAACAGGCATCAACTGAGCAAATGCATTTCTGGCAGGAGTGTTCGATGCGGTGTTGGATGCAGTTTCATCGCCATCTTCAGTCTGCAGTACATCAATCATATACATGACAGACGCATGGATAGCTGTTACTCTGACTTCTTGACTTCCGGGTGTTCCAAGACAGTCAGCAAATAGTGGAACAGCTGCCGCAGGCGACGATTTATCAGTGATCAAGGATGGAACAGTAGAAATAATGCGTAGTCCAGCTTCACGAAGATGGGGGGCAGATCCTTTCAAGCATTCTTGTATGGCAGCAAGAAGTGCTGGCCAATCAACTTGTTTTGTGGTATATATGTTAAACAGGTTAAAAACATTTCTGTTAATATAACTCACGATCAGCGTTCATGTTCTCTATCATAATTTCCGAAATGGTGTCACAGATTTTATGCCTCACATCTACAGCAGTCTCTTGCGAAAGACCTTGCAAGAGCTGTGCTTGAGTATATTGTCTAACAGATTCTGGAACCAGTACCCAAAGAGTTTGCGCTTCATCTTCATCATTATCATTCACGGGAACTTTTGAAGCGTATCGTCGCAGAAGAACTGCCGAAAGAGATCGAATCTAACGAGTTTGACATAAGTGGCAGTTCGACAAAAATAACTCATAAAAAAAACAAATAAAAAACGCACCTGAGGCTCAGGGTGGCTTGAAATAAGGCTGGCTAGACCTGCAAGGAGAATATGAGGCTGCGAATCCTTCCACTGGGAGTTGAGCGAAGTTTCAGCGAGCTGACGCTCGTTGTTGTTTGGTGAGAGCAACAATGCAACGACATTAGCAAGCTCTGTAACTATCGGCTGTGTAAGTGCAGCCTCGATATTAAAATTTGCATTCATCTTGGGATACTCTTGGTCGAAGGAATCCGTTACAAAGATCCTTCTCGGCGTTTGTTTTGTTTTTGCTTTGTGAGAGAAAAAAGAAAAAAAAAAGAAAGAAAGCAAACAAAACAAAAATTGCTCAAATTTCATTGTTGTTTTCGACGCCTAGACGCAGCACCAATACTATCTCGAGCAATCCAACTGCTTAGTCGTTTTTTTTTGTCTTCGTCAAGCATATCAGCGCTGTAATTTGTCACCACACTCATTATACGAGTATCACAACTTTCGATACTCCGCCGCTTTTCCGAATTAGTTTTCAGTGTTGACTTTCTTTCGTCCAGTGGCACAGCAATTTCTCTCATTGTCCTGATCCACCTCCTTCGGCGAGTTAATGATGTTATTCCGGGTGTCTTGGATGGGTTTGTCCAATTGTGGTCTCTAAAAAACATTTCAGTCAATCTTGAATATTTCAAAAATTCAACCCACGTATAAACCCATCCAGATTCATCGACAGCTGCCCAATTAGTATCCAAGATCCAGTCGTCATTAATCCAAATGTGGCCGAGAAGCGGTGGGGCTGAATCAGGCGCTTTTTCTGACAGTTTAGCAAGTCCAGCAATATCACTCCATGAAGCTCTTTCGTCTTCAAGTAATGTTGACGACCATCCCGGACCAGCCCACCATCTTTGATTTTCAAATACTTCAACCATGACTTTCTTGCCATTTAACTCAGAGTCAGGACGGTTTGTAGCTACAGCCCATCCAAAACGACCAGAGAAATCAACAACTGAGTCAGGAAGAGGCATATTCTTGATACATTGTTCCACCATTTCATAGCCGCGCCTCCGTAAAACCTTAGGGACAGCATCAAAGAGAAAGATGGCCAACCAAGTTTGACTGCAAAGCACCCAAGTCCCTCCAGTGGCAACACTCACCCTTAAAAACCAAAGCGGTATTGCAGACCCAAGAACAAAACAGATTGGAATGGCAGCAATTGTTCCTTTCAGAAGTTTCTTCGTTTTTTCTGGATCTCTCCAAGTCAGATATTGCTCGTGCAATAATGCCAAGTTATCAACTGTAGAACAAAAGTAAGCCATTGAATTTTGAGTGAACTGCATATTTCTGTTGAATTTTTCAGTCCCAATGAACTCATAAACTGCTGCAAAGTTGCTTTGGGGTGGGAGCTTGGGAGGAATTGGCGGTGCAACGGAGATATATCTGTAAAATATATAGCTCGACAACGCGACTTGAGGTATAACTAACACGAGTATGGGGTATACGCAACATGAAAGAAAGACAACAAGGACAATGGCAGATAGCGACGCGTCTTTCCAAGCCAAAATACTTTTAGCAATATCTATTAAATCGATTATATTGTTGACGCGGACCATTGCTGCAGCAGTTGCGAAAATTAGTGGTGTTCCGAGAGTATCTGTCTTTGCTTTTGGAATGTCAATCATAGCAAACAAGGAATTTTCTCTTTGGTTTGTCGCTGGGAGGCCAGATAGGGCAACAGGAAATGCAGACATAGGCATTGTTCCGATAGAACCAGTTGAGTATTGTGGATTCATAGAAGTTGAAGACTAAATTCGGTATTGGGTCAAAATTAGCAAAGTTGGGTTAAGCAAAAAACCAACCCGAATAGCTGCCTTTGCTCGCGGTGGAACAACAGGCGCTGGCTTAATAGTAGACGCAGCAGATCTAATACTTTCGCTGCTGCTGCTTGTTGGCGCTGGTGTTGCTGGCAACACGAACGATGCCGAATCTGACATCATTTCGTTGAATTGCTTTGCTTCCTCTTTTTTTTTTTTTGGTTTGTCACATGGAAGCTCAGCACCAGCACAGCACCTATATCCTGTTTACAATATGGAAGAATTAAGAACAGTAGCATGAAAGCACCAATACTTCTTTTTTGCAACTCTTTTGTACAATTTCTGACGAATTGCTGAAAAATCAGATAAATTCACTGTTAGTGCATCGGAAAACAAATTCACTGGTCTGTACATTTTTCCATATTCAAGTCTTTCTGCTGCTGTCACGCACGGGGTGAGAAAAAATATGCAAAAGGCTGTTCAACAGTTTCAAACAATACGGCGGTGTTATCGCAGCTATAAACCAAGCAAACTGACGCGGCGATGCAAGCAGAGACGGCGGATATCGTCAATATCGAATGCAGGTAACAGTGGTAGTGACAGCAGCGCAACAGGGCACGGATGGTTCCGCACCATACTTCCACACCAACCGACACCCGAAGAACGCGCGCTGCTTACGCGCGAAGCCGTGTCGCTTGTTGTGCGTATCTGCAGCGTATTTGCCGCGGTAACTGCGTTGTGGATGATGCGGTCCCCGCCGGCTTCTTCAATAGCAGCTTCAACCGAAGAACAGCTCGAGCATCTATGCGATGATAACGGTCTCACGCATCATTCCGGCAATTTCAATCAAAAGCATTCCCGAATAGACCGCAACTCTTTGTATCTTATTGCGCTGCTTCGCAACTCGCTTGTCGATTCTGAATTATCTGCTGACTATATCTGGAGCGCCTTTGTATCTGTCGTTTCAGATACATCTACTGCAAACCTAATTTCACATTCAGATTTGACTGCCCTACTTGGCGTATGTTTTGTTGTTGTGCTGTGTTGTTTCATCGTTTAATCGCTAATGCCGCCTGTCATTATAAATCAGCGCATCGCTTCCCAGAAATCTTCAACTGCTATTCAGAGAACTGTTTACGTTATCCAAACTCTAGCTTCAAAAAATTTGCATCCAACCGAAATAGATTTAAAGAATATAGTGTTGGCTTGCTCAGAATCTCCAAACTCAATTGCATCCATTCTTGGAATTCTTTCATATCCTCAAAAGCACGAAAATTTGATTCAAGCTGCTTGTACATTGAATCAGCTGCGATTGGCAGATTTAATATTCGAGCACTCATTATCCGACACTTCATCGAACGCCAATCCGAAAATACTTATTCGAACACTTCTATCTCTTCGACTTTTCTCACGTGCAGATCTTGTGTACGATCGAATGGTTGATTCTGGGAGGTGGAGTGTTCAGAAAGGGTCTCAGCATATGATACACGAATTACTTTCGAAGGCACAAACTTTCGATTTGGCTTTCAAGTACCTAATTCGTCTTGCAAACGTTTCTGACTCTGTTGAAGTACAGCTTGCTGCAAAAATTATGAAAGCTATGGAATCCGAAAACGTTGCGTCAAGCAATTTATTTCGAGCTTCTGATCTGATCTACTTCCTTGATTGTTTGTCGCGAAAATGCACAGATATTCCACCATCTCTTTCAGATCGAATCAGCTTGATGAGAAATAGCATTGAAGATAGATCGAAACAAACCTTAAATATTCTTAGCGGGTGGAGCTATATTAGAGGAGATACTTTGACAATGAAGTACGTCATGGCTGAACATATTAAGTTGTCTCGAATATCTGCTGGTTCAACAATACATTCCAATCCCCGCAAATTATGGAACAAGATTATTTTTGCGGAAAGTCTATGTTCAAACACTCAAGTTATTAATGATAATTTTCAAAAAATGGAAGAATTAAACATTGTGCTCGATTCTAAATCATTGAGTGCAAAAATTCATTCCCAGCTCAACAGAAAAGACTATACGTCAGCAATTTTATCCTACAAGCATCAACTATCAACAAAAATAATACCAAAAGCATCAGTATTTGACAGGATCTTAGCTGCGGAAATAGTGATGATGCAAAACTGTCCAACAGTAGGCGCAATTATAAACATCATAAAAACATACCGTCCGATTGTAACAAAGGAATTCAAAATATCCGAAAAAACTTTGCTTATTGTGGCAAACGTATTCACAGCAAATCTCGAAAATTTGCCGCAGAGTACACAATTTTTGTCATTTCTGCAAACGGAATTTCCCGAAACGAAGTTCACTGCGCCAATTTACAATCGCATTATGTTCGCTTGCATAAATGCTTATGCGTCTGAATTTGTTGCCGAAATAGAAGCACACATGTCGCAAACAGCAACGTTACCAGACTCAAACACGTTTTTTTTACTGTTAAAAAGCATGTGCAAGCGCCTGTCTAATGCTGGCACAGGGATAAGAACTGAACATGTCTGGGCTATTTACGCCAAAATGTCCAAATCTGGGGTGGCTTTAAGCAAAAGGCATTGTGAATTGATGATGGAAATAACATGTATTGTTGGAACGCATGATGAGATTTTACAAATGTGGATGATGGTGATAGGTGCTGGATTTCAGATGTCTGAAACTGTTATTGGTTCATTGTTGAAAATATTAATTAAGCGAACAAAACCCGGAACGCGGAAACAGCTTGAAAAAGAACTTGGTGGCAATAGGAGTGTGGATTTTCGCAAAATCTGTGACACGCTTATAGAACGAAACACCATTCTAGGGACTGCCAACTCTCAGCTTATTTTCGAATGGCTGAAAACTGATGTTTGTGGAAATTAAGAAACCACTTTCTTCAAATGCAGTTAGTTGAGCTTTATTGTAATCATACTGCAATAAAGTTAAGCAATGTCATAGATTCAACTGTACCCAAATGCAGATTGCTTTAATGTGATGGCAGTTTCAGCTTTAAATTGTTAACAAACAAAATCATAAATAAAAAAAGAAGACAATGACTTTACTGTTAACTCTTCAATCTTCAATATAAAACTCTTAGGATGCCATACTAGTTCTTTTTTTGTTAGTTGCAATTTTGGTCTCACTGGATTTGAATCAGACACAAAGAAAAACATTTCTGTTACTTCCAGTCTTATAATTCATGGCCAAACAAAGAATTAAACATGAAAGAAAACCATATGATTTAAAAGTGACTTAGACAGCTAAGGGAAACTAAGCAAAGATTCCTTTTATCAAACCATGCAAAGCAATCCTGTTTTAATTCAGCAGTTCTATATGACCCCTTGCTTGATAAGTTTTTTAACAATTTCAAATATTTCATATAAACATCCTAGCAAATAGTGGATTGGCTTCACAGAAATTATGATCATTATGCTAAAAGGAAGATGCTCCAAATTGAAGTCAATAACAATGACTCAAATTCACAAGATGCTTTATTAATGATTGGAACACCAGTTATATCCAATAGAAATTACAGAGCACTAAAAATTGTAAACAGTGCAGCATTCATAATGAAAAAGATTAAACTGTTGATTTTTTTGGAAGATACAATCACAGCTGACAAGATTGAGATTACTATTGAGCAATTTCAAAAGCACTTTTGGGTAAATTATTGTTTGACTGTCCATCAGGTTCAAGGTGATTTGATAAATGAGTCATTTACAATTCATAAATGAAGTAGAATGGCCAAGGATATGCGATATACTGCAATCAGCAGAACTACAAAGAAAGAATATATCAATGTAGTTGATGATGGCATAAAACACAAGGTGACAAATGACACTGACTTTAACAAGATTAAGCAAAAGAAAAAGAGGGAGCAAGACCTGAAGGATGAACTAAAGCAAAAGAGAATAGAGGCAGTTCAAGTAATCAATAACATTGTTTGAAAGGGATGTTCTGATGAGTATTGCCTGAAGCATACTTTGTTGAATAGAAGTAAGTTGCTTGAACATCTTGAGACACAAGACGGTGAAGTAATGAAAGGATTTGAGATTAATCACATCAAGCCAAAATATGACCATGTAACTGATGAGAATTTCAAGAACATAAATGCATATCTGCGACTCATTTTGAGGAAAGAGAACAATGAGCTGGGGCAAAAGATTTAATAATTTCAATTATTTGGAATAATTAAAATATTTGCAGTATTATAAGAATGGAACAAGAAATAAACTATTCAATGAATATAAAACAATCTGATTTAACATGCTACATTTGCCTTGAAAATATAAACTTTTGTATTATCCAATGCGCCAATGGTTCAAATCCACACTTTGTTTGTATCAAATGCCGCCATCAATTGGGCCAAAAGTGCCCCCAATGCAAGACAGAATCATTGTTTCATAATAAGCAGTTGCAAGTTATACTTACACCTTTCTTGGAATCTTGTACTAATGAAAACTGCAAATTCAAAGTGTTGAAATGGAATCTCAGTGAACACGTTGAAGACTGGGACTGCAAGAAACACAAGTGCTTCATGTGTCAAAAGAAGGTATCAAGGAAAACATTACAAAGTCACTTTGAAACAAAATGCAAGAGTGGCATAATCCAACGCAACCTGGTTCCAATAGAATCCAAAAGATGGGACCTCAATAAACAAGGATATAAAGTAGAATTAATTGATGATTTGAATGAAGGAGGGTTGCTAACAACTCATATGCTGTTGTATTAATTTATTGAAATGAGTGCAACAAATGGGTTGTTGCAACCATTGCACTGACAAGGCTGCTTTCTGTTGCAACATTCACAACCATCAAATTTATGCTGAACAATGCAGTGGGTGAATCAACAGTGCATACACCATGTGATTCAAACCCAAGTGAGCCTGTTTTCATTGAACTTGAACCATCTAGCACAGTCTTCATCACCACCAAACAAAAAGAATCAAATAAAACAAGAAGTTCAAGTGCTGATGCTATTGGACAATTTCTTGAGCACATACACCTAACACAAGGAGTTGAATCAGAAGATTAACGCCACTTCATTGAGACAATCTTTTCCTCATCAACATCTTGCTTCAAATGGTGATACAATCTCTTTTGTATTGCAGGTTGATTATCATGGAGCTCCTTGCACAGGTTAGTGTCTCCCTTTTGCATCATTTCTGTCTTTATTCTCAACACTTTTGCCGCATCTCACTTTGTTCTTGTGAAACACACCAAGTTGTTCCAATAGTTAGAGTTTTCAAGAATCAATTTCTCACACTTGTGGATGGAATCATAACAGTCATTGTTTTAATAATATAAAAGAAAATAAGTAAAATTAATTCTCAACAAATTTAAATAAATAGTTGTTATTTGCGTGAAGCCTATTTTTAGGACAAAAAAATATGACCAGCTGGACTTTTCTTATGCCATTGAAATGACCACACACACTACTCTCATTCAAATCAACACATGATTTTCTTTCAGTGAGTAGTCTAACAAAAGTAATTACGTTCTCATCCACTATACTCAAGTGAACAATCCCACAACAATTCAAAGTTGAGTTTTTTTGAGAGGCCCGCAGAGGCGCCAGACACAATTCAAAATTTTATTAGGAAACTTTCACAAAGAAAGTGGGATTCACTAATTTTTGTGGTACAAACACAAAACAACAATACAGTCAAATCACAAATACATGAAATCATTGCAGAAGCTGTACAGGGAATATGTAATTGAGTTTTGAAGCATCCTCTTGAATTATAGATTGATGTTGTATTGTGCAATTAATCAATCCCTTGTGTCCCTGATTTATAATTTGCTTTCAGTCACATTAATTTTTGATATTTTAATTATAAACTTCTGTCAAGCTCAAAATTCTGAGCTGTTTACATTCAACAATATATTGTAGACTAAACTTGTTGAAAAAGACACATCTTTCTAAAAAAGTTGTGGTGTTATGGTACTATTACAGTCAGTCACTGTCTTAACAATGTTGGAGCAACACTGTGAGAGTATTTTTGACCATACCTACACACAAACTACCCATCAATATACTACTGTTTGAGTGATTATTGTTTTAAACCCCAAAATCTGGCTAGAGAATAATGATGACAATATCAACAATTTTAAACTTAATTTCCAAAATTTATACCTATCCTTTCAATTAACTTTTTCTTTCTTACTCTTTTTATCGAGGATATTTCGGGAAGCTCGGTTGTGTTTTGCTACCTTTTTTACTGTGCGATCAACAGGGAAAAACTAATTCCACAATTTCTGTTCACCAAAACAATGGCAGCAGTTCCAATCGAAAAGTACAAGTTGATCAAACGCAAACTGCGAGAGGCAAGTTCACCTTGAATGACAAATGGCCCCTTTCCCTACGTAGTTTAACGAAAGTAAATGCTGGCAGGTCCTTGAGGTAAACAGTTCGCCCCCATCTTCCCTGCACGCAAAACCACAGTCGAAGAACTGACCAACCATTACTGCAAAAAGGAAAACGAATTTCTGTCAGCAAGAGTATGGACTTTTCGAAAACGGCTGCATCACGTTGAGCGAGAACGAGAGTAAGCATATATCGAATTCTGCAACGCCAAAATTGTGTTTCAAGTTCACTGATTATCTTGGCAGTGATCTAATGCACCGGTTAAAAAAAAAAAAAATCACCAACGGCAATGGACATGGCTCTATAGATACAATAAGCGATTCTGATGAATCAACGAGCGGAGGTAAAACTTCAAAATAAACCTTCTGTTCTAAATCTACTATCGTTTTATTTTAATTTTAATTCCATTCCCCCAACAAAGCCCAAACAGCCATGATACCATCAACAAACTCAACAGCAGCAACAATCGCGGCAACTGGAAGCAATTCTTCGAAAAAAGAAACTCGGAAGCGTCGGCCAGTCACATCAAAAATGAATCGAATACAGAAATACGAAACAGATGAATCTGGCGCACCGATTCTTCCCATAACCACGACTGCCTCTCACACAGTTCATAGTTTTGGCTCAATTGTTCATGATCGATCTGCATATCATACTGAGCGGTATATTTTTCCTGTCGGATACAAATGCGTAAAGAGTTTTTTGTCCATTCTCGATCCAGACAAGACAATGAATTACATGTGTGAGATTCTGGATGGTGGTGATTCACCGAAATTCGTTGTTACGCCGGAGGAATGTCCGGACCGCGCCGTATCAGCAACTTCTGCGACTGGAGCTTGGGTCCCTTTTCTAAAAGGTTTGTACTGTTTTTTTGTATTTGTTAAGTTACTTTATTTACTTGTTGTTTATTTTTCCTGCCTAAAATAGCGGCCCACGGTTTAAGACAGAAAGAACATCATAGTGGATTATCAGGACCAGATTTTTTTGGATTAACACAAGGTATTGTTACAAAGTGCATTCAAGAGCTTCCAAATGCACGTTTATGTAAGAATTACGTTTGGCAAGAGGTGATTTATTATTTTTATTTTTTATGGTGCTGGTTATATTGTCCATTTACCTTATAAACAAACACACATACATGCTGGAACGCGCACAAAAAGTTCGAATTTATTGCAAATCGTGCCCCAAAACGTGTCAAACTTGAACCAAAGCCGCCAGGACATGCCTCATCGACTACAAGTTTGGATCCAATCTTGTCATCGAACGCGTCGCTGGAAAATTCGTCTGTAAAGAACGAACCGACAGACTCGCAATCAAGAGTTGGTGGCCAACATCCCGACGATAATGACGACGATGATTTGGATGCAATGATGGACAGCGATGAGTTTGATGATGACGAGCCTGCTGCGACGGCGGCGGTCGTTAATAGTCAGACTCTTGGGGACAATCAGCAAGTTTCGTCTGGGTTTTTGCAGCAGCCTTATTTTCCGCCGCATATTATACAATCTGGACAGCATTTAGTGGCTGCTGGCGAACTGACCGAACAGGATGAAGAGTAAAACAAGAAAGTCGACAAGAACGTCATCGCTGTTTTTT
>JADGJH010000002.1:1695-40798 GCA_027596945.1 Physocladia obscura
TTTTTTTGTTTGGCTGTTACTTTTTTTTTCCGACTGCGCATCCTGAACCAAAAACAGATCCCGTTCGGTTTTCGAACGCTCGTTAGATATTGAGCACCGCAATCATACCCTGTGGATTAAATATGCTGAATTAGAAATGAAGCACAAGAATGTCAACATGGCACGAAATATTTTTGATAGAGCAGTTGCGATTCTACCGCGTGTTGATGTATTTTGGTACAAGTATGCTTATATGGAGGAAGTTATTGATAATGTAGCCGGTGCTCGCCAAGTTTTTGAACGCTGGATGAGTTGGGAACCAAGTGAAGACGCTTGGAATGCTTATATTAAACTCGAAAAACGGTACAACGAAAACGCCAAAGCTCGAGGTGTATTTCAGCGATTTGTTAGCTGTCACCCACAGCCAAAAAATTGGCTAAAATGGGCGAAGTTTGAGGAAGGCATTGGTCGAACAGGTAAAAAATAATCTCGTTGTTTTTATATTTTCGAAACTAAAACATTTTTTGATTACAGATTTTGCTCGTGAAATCTACGAAAAATGTATTGAAACTTTGGGCGAAGAATTTGTGGACCAAAATGTCTATATTTCCTTTGCGAAATTTGAAACCCGACTCAAAGAAATCGACCGTGCACGGGCAATCTACAAATACGCTCTTGGAAAGCTTCCGAAAAGCAAAGCCGAGAACTTGCATAATGTATACTCACAATTTGAAAAACAATACGGAGGTAGAGAAGGTATTGAAGACGTTATTGTGGCGAAGCGACGCGTGAAGTATGAAGAGGAAATTGCTGTCAATTCAAAAGATTATGACGTCTGGTTTGACTACACACGCTTGGAAGAATCGACTGGTGAAATTGATAGAATCCGAGATTGCTATGAGCGGGCAATCGCTGAAGTACCTTTGACCAAAGAGAAGAGATTCTGGAGGCGATATATTTATCTTTGGCTATTTTATGCTGCTTGGGAGGAGAAAGTCACAAAGGTAAAAATAGTTTTAGTCTAAATCTAAAAACAAAGTAACCAAACAATAAAATAAAAGGACTTTGACCGAACGAAAGCGATCTATACGAAATCCTTGAATCTCATCCCACACAAAACTTTCACTTTCGCAAAGCTTTGGCTTAACTACGCAAAATTTTTGATTCGGCGCGATGATTTCACAGGATTTCGGAAAGCTTTGGGTACATCGATTGGAATGTGCCCAAAAGACAAACTTTTCCGCGGTTACATTGATCTTGAGTTGAAACTCCAAGAAGTCGACCGTGCACGGATATTGTTTGAAAAATATCTTTCCTGGAATTCCAGCAACAGTGCGGCGTGGGTGCGATTTGCACAAATCGAAAAAAGTGTAGGGGATTTTGAACGTTGTCGAGGAATATTCGAGATTGCTATCGGTCAGGAGGCGTTGGAGATGCCTGAAATTTTGTGGAAGGCGTACATCGATGTTGAAATTGAAGAGGAAGAATACGGAAGAGCTAAAGAGTTGTATGAAAGATTGTTAAAGAGAAGCGAACACGTGAAGGCAAAAAAGCTTTTTTTATATATTTTTTTTCTCTTAATAATCTCATTTGTTTTTAAGGTGTGGATTGCATTTGCGCGATTTGAATACGGCAATCCAGATAATGGTGAAGATCCATCTGATCGTTTGTCTGCTGTTCGAAAAATCTTTTCCCGCGGATACGACGTACTTCGGCGTAAAGGCGAAAAGACAGACCGCGCATTTTTGGTAGAAACATGGCGTGAATTTGAAAAGTCATTTGGAGACGCAGCCGGGCTTAAAAACGTTGAATCAAAAATTCCGCGCATGGTCAAGAAGCGGAGAAGAGTGTTGGACGATGATGGAGTTGAGAGTGGAATTTGGGAAGAATACAACGATTATTTGTTCCCGGATGACGAAACCGAACGGCCCAACTTGAAGTTGTTTGAAATGGCCCATGCTTGGAAAGAGAAGCTCAAGATGGGGCTATTTGATAGCGACGATGAATCTGCGGATGAAGACGAGGACGATAGTGATAATGAAAATATCATGGGTGATGGTGATGGGGAAGCCAGTAACTCGAAGCGAAAACGCGACGCTGATGATGACGGATCTGACGCCGAGTCTTCCTGATGTTAATTGTCAATGAGTAATTCTCGAAATTTCAATTTTTGAAAAAAATCAATTCTTCCTCATTCTGAATCCGCAAATACAATCGTCAGCGAGTGTTGATTCATCCGCTGTCTGCCATGGTTTTTGAGCCGAAAAAAACTGCTCGGTTCTCGCAATTGCAGTGACTTTGATTTCGGGATGTTGTTGCTTGTTGTTTACCTTTGCGTGCATTCTTGACTTTTTTCTTTGAGCCTTTACATAAGAGCAACAAAAAAAAAAAAAAGACTTCCGTCGTTGATTGCACGAGTTTCTCCAGTTATTGCCGCCGTCTTTGCGTGGCTTTGGCTTGCGTCTTTGGTGCACTTGTTTAAAACTTTGTTGACGGATCCGCGATATTTGTATGACTGTGAAAAGCACTCCGATTCCACAACCCCAGAACAAAAACAGCCTGTGAACTCTTAAGCATATTGCTACAAATTCGAAAAAAAATGGACATAATTGATGCAAAAGTTAACTACGGCAAAAAAAAACAGATTGACGTTTCATTGCTACAAGAGAGTGTACCATCAAATCTCGAGAACAGCCCCGAAGTACCCCGAAATCGCGAGAGCGCTAATTATTCCATCACGCCAACCTAGCCAAAATCTTCCTCAGACATATCCATTTATCAATGTGGAATCATTACATCCTATAACACGATCAGTCTATCAAGATGTTATCGCAGCTCAAGTCAATGGCACCCCTGTTCAAATAAGATACTGCTATACCTACTAAATATTGCTTCCGCCACGCGCTTCTCATTGCCGGATCTGTGATGGCTGTATCGAAAATCATGATCATTACTGTTTTTGGACAGGGACTTGTATTGGGAAACATAATTACCATCACTTTTACAATTTCATTCGTGCTATCTGGCTTCTAGCCAGTTTTGTTGCAATCATGGGCATCATTGATATCTTGTTTATTGTCCGGAGAAAATAAAAATTCTTGAACTGATTCAGGAGTATTGGCATTGGAATTAAACCCGCTGCTGCCTATCTTTTTGGTGATGACTGGCATGTTTGCCCTTGCTTTGGGTGGGATGGTTGGATATCTTGTCATTATTTCTAGCAAGAATATTACAACTCATGAAGATGTTTGTATGCCGTCAAGTTTTGAAACTTTTTTAACTGTTTCAATTAGATACGTCAAAAATACCTTATTGTTGATGAAGTAGAAGGAAGTGTTACTTCAAACAGACTAAGGCATCGTGATAGGCAAAGAGACTCTGTCAATCTGTTTGATCATGGTGGCTGGAAACAAAATCTGTTGTGGGTTTTCTGCCAACACTCTGAAAGTACCCATGATCCTTCATATCGATTTGTATAAATGTTACAAATTCGTAAAGTAAATCGAAATTCCAGCCAGAGTTCTGTACTTATTAACACTGTAACATGGTATCGAAATTTATCTAGCAATATTATCATTGAAAGATGAAAATGTGGGCGAAAGTGACAAGAATGCGTTTATTTGCGCAATTCATGGGGAAAAAAAAATTCTTCCAGAGACAGCAGTCGCAAAATTATTTCTTAAAGCTCCAAGCAATTGTTGCTGCAAAAGCTGCAAATACCATCACCGTTGCCAAACCTTTCTCTCCAGAAATGCCCAAAACGTTAAGTTTATAGCCTCCTGTAGTCCTTCCCGTATCTCCAACGAAACGCTCGTCGTTGCGCAAATAATACATAGCAAAAAAGTCATTTTGAATCCAAAGAAGTTTGCTGAACGCGGCCAGCGTTTTTGCTCGGGTTTCAGGCACACTCTGGAGCTCAGGTAGTTTATCAACTGTCTCAGCCAAGAAGCCATGCAACCACCCAAACAATGCGTTACAGTGAATATATTCGACATTGATCCTGGACTTCTTTTCGGGTGTGGATGTGTGGATTTTGCCAACCCAATCCAAATACTTAATGAATTTTGCGTCGTATTCGGCAGTGACAAGTTTGACAAGGTATTTTGCCAGAAAGTCTTTTCTGAACTTGACTTGTTCGTCGTCTGTGGTTAGCTCAGCCATGGAATGGGCAAGATGGCCGTGAAAGCCGTCGTTTTTTTGGAGGAAGATCTTCTTTGTGACATCAAAAGTGAAGAGTTTTGCGTACACCGCGTCGACAATCACGGGAACAAGCGGTCCAATCAGCGGCGCCGCGTCTTTGATAGCCTTGATGTCCGTGTCGCCAAAACCCACAAACTCCGATACATATTTGAACCGATATAGTATATCTGTGTACAACCGCTCACGGTCCACTGTCTTGATTGGCGTACTTGTCATTAAACCTAGGCAAACAATAAAGAAGTTTTCGCTTTTTTTCTTGTTCTTTTTTTTTTCTTTTTTTTTATTGGCTTTTCCGAGCAATGATGAGTCATTGTGAACTCTGAGAATTGGGGTTCGGCTTTAATCGGTGTTAACCAAGTATTAAGAAAAATTTTTTATTATGAGTCATCCCAGGCATAAGTCAGGAAAACATTGTTGTTGTCATCTGTATTGCGCGTTATTGTATCATATGGTTTGTAAAGAAACAAATGGGTTTACTGAATACTGCTGACTCATACTTTTAAATTGATCAATATTGCAAACTCTATGAATGCAATATGATATCTTCATATATATGCTGAATATAGATCTGAATCTTTCACATTATTAGAAAAAACTCTGAAAAATGAGAGACAGCGCACCTCAAAGCAACAAAAAATGTGCAGTTGAAAGATCAAGTATTCTTGGACTTGAGCCTGCAGTCTCAGTTCTTCAACAATGTCATCCCCAACAAAGGTCACAGCTTACAAAGTTTTCAAGCATATTGACCTAAATATACAGGACATCAGCCAAATTGTATATGAAAAAATAAAAAATTGTGAAGCATGTTAATACCCATTTATACAAAATTCAAGAAATTGTTGCAAAATTTGCAGTTTCTTTTGAAGCTGTGATAGATCACTTGAATTCTCTTCAAAGTGAGGTTGAAGAAGTCAAAGAAATGCTTCATATAACGAAAATAAAGATTCAAATTTGTTGCGTTCATGTTCACATTTTGAATATTCTCAGGATTTTTATTTCATCCAAGCGTTTGCTTCCTGGCGATGGCATTTGGGGATTGCGGAAAGTTGGGATTTCAACAGCTACAGCAATTCAGTAATGATTTCTGAATTGCCACAAAGTCCCCCAATCTCCACAAACCCCGAACAGAACCCCTCCACTGTAGATATAATAAAGCAACAATTAATTTCTTTTGGTCTTGTTTCTGCTGAATAGTGTGAACAGCTTACCCCAAGAAAAAATAAAATAAAATCAACAAGAAGTAGTAGGAAAAAAAAAATTAACAAGATGTAACTGAAAGTATGAATTTTATCTTTTTGCCTGCAATATAATTTATGAATCTGTACTTGAAATATAAGTCAGGATATACTTTTTTTTTTGCCAGTCATGATTACTTGATTTTTGCCAGCATTCGACCTTTACTGCAGTTACTATGTCTGTTTGTTACAACAAGAGTGTCCACCTCTGCCAGCTTAATGCATTTGTTTTTCTCTGGAGGAGTATTTGTTGCAGAAATTTTAATTGATCGACAATATGTATGACTTCCTGCATTCTGAACAATCTTATCAATTGACATACCTTGATTATCTTCATCACATCCATGCCCTTTTGATGTTGTTACATTTCAGAAGAAAGATACACCTTTTTGCAATTCAACAAGAGGCACACAATATGATTGGAAAATATTTCCAGCAGCAACATCTCCATTGACTTTGAAATGCAATAAACTGCAAAGCTTTCCAAAATCAACTGTTACACTGCATTTACAGTATTTATCAATCTTTTGAAAACATGGAAAAATAAATAAGTATTACATTGACTTTTTCAGAGACACAAAGGTATGTGAAAACTTTGACAAACCTTTCATTACCAACTTCTAAGTTTCCATAGGGAATACAATGACACATTACCTGGAACTTGAGGATTTGTGTTAGATTTAGAAATAAAATTATGTTATACAAGCTGTATATATGTTAAATAATAGTTTAATATCGTGGGAAAAGGGGGAGTAGGTTTCAGAAAAATTGTTGTCAAATGTTGAACTTTGATGAGTATCCAGAGGCAGACCGGCGGACAACAGGCAGCTATGTATGTGTGAAATAGCGAGTATCTAATGAAGAAATTTGGACAACTGGTTCATTATGACCGTTTTAATTTGGCTCTGTTTTTTGATTTGATGATGACAGGCACATGCGACACTGGGCTACAGCTCAGTGGCGATCAATACAAACTTTGAAGCCAACGAAAGTGCAATGATCGAAGAATCAGTGGGCGGTGCGCGCGTGGTAAGATCGAGTGATACATTTGGCAAACCATTAAACTATCCAACCTTATTATTGATTGTTTTGGTGCTTAGATAATCGTTGGGGCGCGCAACGGCAAGGCGTCACGTGCGCGCGTGTACGAGCGACAAAGTCCAGCGCGCCGTATCTCCTCAGCCTCCAGCCAATCAGACGCCAGCTTGTTTGGCGCACTGTTTTCGTGCTTTGCAGGAGAAAGTGCTGAGAGCGACAACGACGATCCAGACTTTGGCCCCGGCTTACCGCGAGGCGGAAATCCTTCCATCTTTTCCCGCTCTGCGATTTCCGGCTATGGTCCACCAGCTGTCGACACGTATCCATATCCTCTTCAATATTCTTCTCCATCAAATCAATATCTGTATCCGTATCCGTATCCACCATCCGCCGAGCCTGCCTTGCCTTCGCTTCCGCTCACTTCATTGCAAAATCCGTCGACCAATTCTAACGGGAAAAATTCAATATCAACTTTATTCCTGCCACGTTCCTCGTCTCTCTCGTCTTCCGTCTTGACTCTTCCTCCTATTCTCGCACGTTTATTTCCGTATCTTTCGCCTGGTCAAACTCAGCGCATCGCTAGAGTATGCAAAGTTTGGCGGTCTGCTGCTTTTTTATGTATTTCTGATTCTTGTATTAATGTTAGTTTGAAATGGATACCATCTCCAGCGTTTCCGTCAGGAATTTGGGATGGTTTGTTCTTAATACTTCTTTTACTCTTTTGTGTTTTAAGGTTCTATTACCATGTTAACAATTCATCATTATAGGCAGATTTATGCCAGATCAAGTTTACAGTGTTGACAATTCAGGGCTTACTATTCTTCAATTAAATGCGTGGACTTTTGGAACTATTTTCCGTAAGTCGAATGAATCGGCCGTTCCAGCTTATCCGCCGCCTTTGGAATCGTCATCATATACTGTCATTCCAGTTCCTCATATCGAGGAAATTTCAGTCACATTCCCAATAGTGCAAAAGCTGCCCATCAAACACTCTGCATCGAAAAAATCATTTAAAGACGCTAGCGGGCCAACTACTACTCGCACAGTGAATTTCACAGTTCCCAAAAATCATTTCCAAACTCAACCTTCATTCAATACATCGAAATCTGCTGCGTCAGTGCCAACTGCGGTTCTATTTTCCGAAAACTGCGCAATATATTTTGACTCAACAGGCTGCGGAATCCAATCGATTCGACTCGGAAAATTAGCTTCAACGACAGTGACAACAAATAAAGGCAATACAAAAGTGTCGTACGATTACGGTCTTTGCGTTAAAAAGAATCCATCTATTTATTCTCAATTACGATGGATGCAGCTTATCAAATTTGAAGCTGAAGTTATGTCAGTTATGGGAGGCAATAATATCGATGATGGTTCTATGTCGCCATTGATGGCTTGTTTTGAATCATGCGCTGTTCGTAATTACTTGTCATGCCCCGAAAAAGAACGAATTCTTGCTTTCAAGAACATAATCACGACCGTCTTAAGCGGGTCTTCCAGCCCCGGGAACACATTTTCAGATCAAGCAGGAACAAACATTCTTGGTCTTGCAATGTCAAAGCTTGCAAAAATCGCGCATCGTGTTGATATCTTGTTGATGCTGGATATGCCATTTACGCAGCGTGCACAGCGTTTGAACGAGTATCACGTTGAGACGTGGCGTCTGTGGATGAATCTTTTGCCAAGTTTCCAAAAAAATGATGTACTGTCATTAACGAAAGTAGAGGATGCCGATCACACAGCGTCATTATTTGATGACATCGATTTGACTGATGACAATGAAACTACTTCTGATCAGATTTTTTCGTTCGCAGAAACTCATGTTACGCCTGTTGTTGGGGGTGTTGCGTTACGCGTTTTCGGATACCGAGGAAATTTGAAAGACTATGAGAATATATACGAATTTATTCACAACACAATTGTTCCTCAACTTAGTTGAAAACATTAAATAAAAATTAAGGATTATTGATTTTTGAGATTTATCATTTTGGTGTGCTGTACTGGTGTGTCGTTAAGGTTGGGATCCTCTTATTTAGCATGTTACCAAAAATGATCCAAAAGCATTTTGCTCCTATCTTCTTTTCATTCAATTTCATTTTTTTTCAAAATCAAATTTTTAACTAGATCACAAAACATATTTGAAGTTGGTTTTATGCAGTTACAGATATATACTTAATCTATGTTTTGGATTTAACTTCAACAAAGTTTTGATTAAAAAAAATAATTAATTGTTGAATTTCTTATATTTTTTAAGCGGCTGTTTCCCTGTTTTTTTTGCGAATCATTCATTCCAGAGTTATTGCCATCAACTTCCTTTATATACATGTCCTATGGATGTATGGAGGTGGTAACTTCCCTGATTTGGCAAATTAAGTGTGCAGTCTTTGTTGGTGCTACAGCCATTGGAGGTTGGAGCTGTGCTTTGTTAGTATATTTCTTCTATTAAATTTTGCAACGGTGGATGAGTATACTTAAAATTTTAGTTAAAATCTTTTTGTTAATTTTTCCGAAAATAGGAAGTTTAAATAAAACCCCATGTCTGTGTTTCATATAACTATTTTAATTTTAATTTAATTTTTTGATTTCAATATATGAGACAAGGTTGGAAGTTAAATTTCCTCCATTCTCATTGTACAATTTATTGGTCATAAACCTGTCAAATGAACAATTTTTCTACCAATCACGTAGATATGAGTGTGAATAAATTAATTTTTAATTCTCATCTTGTGCATTCAGTTTTGTTGTGAAACCGAAGGCAGGGATGAAACAACAGAAGGTTCAAAGTGGCTAATGGGATTTGTAACGGAAGTGTTTTGGTTTCAAGTTTGTTTCATAATTGGAAAGTTTATAAAAGCAATAGTCTTTATTCAATAAACAAGAGTTTTTTCACTGAAACATTTATAACGGAAGTTTACGTTTCACATCAAGTTTGCATATCGAATCTAATTTTCTTATATTTAGCATCTTCATATGGAAACACTGGATGCCAGGGGAATATTGCCCCAGAGTGATTCAAACCACACAGACACTTCTTCGAATACATTTCGCCAATTCATCTTTGTTTTTTAATATTTATTTTAATCTCTTGTAAATTTTCATACCAATTCATTTGAACAGATTTGTTCGCAAATTCAAAAAAATGTGACGAAAGTCACCGCCGCTTAGAAACAGTGCGTGTGATTTCATACGCTGCATATCCAGCCATCGACAAAATTCCAACGGATACCGCAACTTTTCCCACATTACTATCCAGTACGCTGTCAGTAATTTCAAAAAGAATATCCAAAGCATCAATCATCGACGGACGTGACGGTTGGTTCAAATCCGTGCCAACTTCAGATTCAATCGCGCTGCTTTCGGTTTTTCTCCATGAATCTATGGCAACAGTTCTAGGATCGATACTTCCCATTCTTTCTCCTCTGATAGTTTTAGAAATGATGTCAAGCACAGCATCGTAATCCAAAAATTCGTTGCATTCTTGAGATAAATCCTCAGACAATGCACACTCTGGAGCTTGGGTTGATTGGATAATACCTTGGTGGAGAAACTTAGGTGCCGTCAAGTTATTTTTAGAAACTTGGTCTGTGCAAATATCTTGCACTTTTGTTTTGCTGTCAATTCCACCATCTAAAGAAATACTGTTTGCTGAACTCGCAGAATGTTCAGTACTACTGAGTAGCTGTACATAGTTTGCTGAATTGAAGCCATGATTTGAATTTGCATTTATTTCTTCTTCAAGATGTGTGTCTTGACTACTAGAGCTGCTGATATAAAATAAATCTGGAGATTTGGAGCAAACACTGTCTTCTCCAGACTGGAGAGTGTCAGTATACCACTGTACTGGAGTCGTTGGCGTTGAGAGAACGGAAAAGGTTGGAAACTTTTGCTGTGGCATGTATGGTTCTTTCGAACCCCGAGAATCTGAATTCTTGACAATCGAAAAGAACGTCTTTGTTGGTGACGATTTCTGAATTACTAATTGAAGGTGGCGAGTTTGGATCATTTTTTCCTTTTTTTGTTTTATTTTTCTGAAGGAATTTTTTTTTTAAACAGTAACATACATTTCATCAAGCAAATCGCCCTTTATTGTAATAAAAACCTACCACCCCTCTTCGCTTCATAAACACCTAGTTATTAATTGTAAAATAAGTCGAAAACTGATTTAATTCCTAAATAGATTATCAAAACGTTATCTAAGGGAGTGATCTTCTTGGAGGAAAATGTTCCGCAGGTTCAACTATAACTCATTTGAATACTCTTTCTTGAGCTTCATGATAACCGTAGAAAATATTACTATTAGACCCACGTACCAACCCATAATTCGTAATGTGAGAATAATATTCTACAGCAAAACTTTGTGATCTGCTTTGTACTAACGATTGAAACTGACACAGTAGCTAAATAAAATTCTATAACGATTAAATTATTCGTTTAAATTGTCCAATGATCTCAATCGCGCATTTTCAGTCTCCTTCTCCCAATCCAATCGCAGAATCATCCAGATTTCAACAATAGAAACAGCAAACAGCGCAACAGTCAACCCCGCCCACAGTCCAAGCATCCTCAAGTCTAAACTAAAGCAGCAAAAAACTCCAAGCGGAATACCCATCAGATAATACGCGATCAGATTCAAATAAGCGCCAATTTCCGGACGTCCTGCCCCTCGCAAAATACCGCCAGAGATACATCCAACGACATCGGCCACCTGAAACATAGCAGCGATCGGCATAATCAAATTCACAATGTCAAGAACGCGGTCGTCGTCAGAGAATATCCTGCCTATGTAGGATCGACCAAGCACAAGAACGCTACTATTGAAAGCTGACAAAATTCCTCCAACGATTATAAGTGCAACAAATGCTGTTGTTTTTGCGCGGTCTGACAGGCCTGCTCCAAGGGCGTTGCCTATTCTTGTTGTACAGGCAATTCCAAAGCCAAGTGGAATCGTGTATGCCCAGGAACAGATATTGAGGACGATTGTTTGGGCAGCTAAGTATTCTGGTCCAAGAAGTCCTGCGCAAAGAGCAACAATTTCCCAAGCCCACCTTGTCCGGAAATTAGTTTTGAGAAAAACGTATTGAAAATATATCTGAAGATATGAAAAAAATCATACCATTCTGAGCAAGTCATTAATATTCCTGAAACAGCTAGCTTCAAGACAATCCAAAGTTTGCGAGGATTCAGTATTTGATCTTTTTCAAAACCTGCAAATCCATCACCGCCCTCCACAAACTTTGCATACATGATCAAAGATATCGCAATAAGAGTATGGCTTATTGTCAACGCAAGCGGCGCGCCTTCACCTTCACTCCCAATTTTATATGCCGAAAACACAAAAATATACACAAGCACACCATTAATTGGCGCAACACACGCAATCACAATCATTTGTGCAGACATGATTCCTTGCGCCATTAGAAATCGTCGAACACATTCGCTTACAAGGTATGGGAATAGAGATGGAATCAGCAAGCGCGTGTATCTGCCACTAAGTTCGGCAATATTTGGGTCTTGGCCAGTCAATAGAAGCAGTTCCTTCGTGAACATCCACAATATAATTACTGGAATCGTGATTAGGAGCATTATGAACATTGTTCGTTGAACGTGTCTAGGTAATCAATTTTTTTTTTTTTTTTTTTGAAGTGAATCATTTGATATTTGGGATCATGGAAGACAGGCGAACGGCAAACCTTCCAAGTTCTTTCTTTTCAGCGGTTCCGGCAATATATTCTCCAAAGGCTTGAGAACAGAGAGTGTCGATTGCTGCCCCCATTCCAACAATCAGTGAGTATCCTGTTACATTTGCGTATAACGTTGCCAATGCCATTGAAGCAAGTGCGTTGGTTCCCAGTCGGCCTAGTGCAAAAATCTGTATTGATAATAGTGATTAAAAAAAAAGGTTGGTTTCGCGCGATTTTCCCTCAACACAATCATACTGAGGCGAAGTTAAGCAGGTTTTGCAAAAGGTAACCAACAGATACTGGCCATGCCAATGGAAAAAGTTCTCGGCTTTCGGTTGCGATTGCTCTGATTGTCAGAAGTTTCGACGGGGCGATCGTTGCTGGAAGATGGCCACCAAGTAATGGTGTCTGTTCATTTGTTGTTGATAACATCTGTGAAGAATTTTCGAAAACCAAAAGAAACAAATAAACTAAAATAGAAGGCGAAAACGAGGAATTATTTACTTATTGTCTCTGGTAGTTTAAAACCAAATAGTTATTACCTACGCCAAACACGGATTTAAATGATCCAAGCAGCGCATTCTTGCATTATCACTCTCTTTCTCCCAATCAAGCTGCACTATTATTACAATTTCAATTCCAGAGAGAGTAAATAGTGCGACAGTTAATCCCACCCATAATCCAACCATTTTCATATCCAATACAAAACAGCAAAAAATGCCAAGCGGAATTCCAACTGCATAATACCCAACCAGGTTCAAACAAGCGCCAATCTCAGGTCTACCCGCACCGCGTAAAATTCCACCAGATATACCACTCACAACATCTGCAACCTGAAATGCAGCACCGAGAGGAAGTATCGACGAAACAATCTCAAGCACGCGTTCATCATCAGAGAAAATTTTTCCTAAATACGAGCGGCCGAATACCAGGAGACTACTGTTTACTGCTGCAAGTACGCCGCCAAGGAAGAAAAGTGAAACGAACGCGGTTAATTTCGCTTTTTCGGGAGATTTTGCGCCAAGTGCATTCCCGATTCGTGTTGTGCATGCGATACTGACGCCCAGTGGTATCATATACGCCCATGAACAAATGGTTATTATAATTGTTTGTGCGGCAAGATATTCGGGTCCCAAAAGACCAGCGCAAAGAGCAATAATTTCCCAAGCCCACCTAATTTTGCATTGAATACGAGTGAGTGAAAGACAATATTGAAGAAATAATACCATTCTGAGCATGTCATAAATACACCCGATATAGCCAATTCGGTGACAATTCGTAGTTTTCGGGTGTTAAATAGCTGATTCAGCTCCAATCCCACAAAAGCATCTCCACCGTTAACGAACAGTGAATATAATACAAGAAATAAAGCAACAAGTGTTTGACTAATTGTTAGAGCAAATGGAGCGCCAGAACCTTCGTCATCCAACTTGAAACGGGAGAATACAAACACGTATTGAAGTATGCAATTAATTGGCGTTACACAACACATTACAAGCATTTGTGCACTCATGATGCCTTGGGCCATCAAGAAACGTTTTACAGATTCGCTGATGACAAATGGAAACAGCGACGGAATCAAAATTTGCGTATATTTTCCGCTGAGTTCGGCAATTATGGGGTCTTGCCCGGCCAGTAACAACAAATCCTCTGTGAACAACCATAATATTGCAATGGGAATTGTTGTGACATACATAACAAGCATCGTTCGCATAAGGTGTCTGTGATAGATAAGAGGAAGGAATTTTCAGCGAGTGACTCAACTTTTGTAGGGGAACAACCTGCCAAGATCTTTCTTGTCACCGCTTCCAGATACAAACTCGCCGTACGCTTGAGAACAGAGGGTATCGATTGCAGCGCCCATTCCAAGAATCAAAGAATAGCCCGTTACGTTTGCGTATAAACTAGCCAAAGCCATTGATGCCAATGCAGTGGTGCCAAGTCTACCCAAGGCGACAATCTAATAATTGCTTTACAAATTCAGCGCCAAAGCAGTGATACTGGCACTTTGAAAAACACGGGAGAATCTCACAGCGGCAAAATTAAGCGACATTTGTAGCAAGCATCCCACAGACACTGGCCATGCAAGAGGAACTAGCGCAAAACTTTCGCTTACGACGGCAGCAGGCGTGAGGCACTTTGGCCGTTCCTGTTCTGGTTGCGGGAAACTGAGCAGCGGAGTTCTTTCATTATTGTGATTCATATTTCAGTTTGCAGATGGGACAAGGGGAGAAGATATTTTTACTACTAATCACAAAAAAATTTAAAAAATTGCAAAAGTAGGGCTGGCCGGCGCGAGGCGTCACAAATAACTAATTTTTGATAAGCAAATGCTTTCTCTTTTTTAAATTAATTTTCAAGAAAGAGGAGGACGCAATAGCCTCGTAGAGTTTCGGGATGCTTCTCAATAAAGAAAGAAAAAATAAATTGATTTCGGTAGGGTTTGCCAATGAGAATATTCCGATTGAGACAAATACAACTGCAACGCCAACTGCAACCAACATAAAAAGAAAAAAAAGAAGAAACCAATTATTTTCCGCTCAAGACTGTCTCGCGTACTACTTGAAGACTTTGAGCAACTTCAAAGTCAGTATTCAAAACTGGTACTCGTATTTTGATCATTCCATATATAATTAAAACAAAATGCTCTAAAACAATTTATTACGAGTTTTCCACTAAATATCCATTTTCTGAGTTTTGACAATTTAGAAATGAGATATTTGCAAAGCATTTTAGCACTTTGACTGACAAATGAAGAATATGAAACAATTTATAGATGCCTGTGTTAAGAAACACTGTATAATAAACTTTGTGTGTTTCAGTATAAACTGTCTTTATTTTGTTGGGTTTTTCCTGTCCTTATTTATTGCAGCTGCAAGATCTTCCAGCAAAGCTCAGTCATCAGCCCAAAGCTGGTCCATCAGCTCAAAGCTAGATCATCAGCTCAAGGTTAGTAAGCCATAGAGAACCAGTAGACTGGCTCTACAACATCTGCACCAACTAATTGAGACTCGCCACAGCAAAGCAATGGGAATAGGTCCACAATGAACTCAGAAAATGTCTGAACCCTAGCTAGGTCACAAGAATAACCAGGTAGCATTTTTCATGCTCTGAAGATAAATATAATAGATAGAATAAACAGAAACAGGTAAGTATGGTTAATAAATATACACACAAAGTTTTCTCTTTTTCCCAATTAAAATTCCAAGTTCTTGTTCTGGCACCACCAGCAACAAAAACTTTTTCTTCACACCAAGGCTGCACTCTGTCAATGCTTGCATCTAGATTTGCCTCATCACCCATTGCCATGGTTGCCTGATTATGCCCTGTCCACATGATGATATACTTTTAATTGCAAGCTTATATTTGCTGGTCCATTCATTAGGCAGTACACCCCATTTCTGGCAATACCAACACTTCTTAGTCCTGGGGAATATGCCTCCTAAGGGATGATGCACTACTGTAGGATATCCACTAACTCATTCCATAGTATCACTAGATCTATTCCAAGTGTCATGGAATGCAGGGCAGAAGGGGTGTAAAGAGAAAGTTGGTACTTACTTCTAGGGCTGCTGTGAGTCCAGTACAACAGCCCCAAGTGTCACTCTCATGGTGGAAGACCCACAGTGGTGCAGAGACACCAGTTGAGCTTGATGCACCACTAGCATCACAGAGCTGTTTGTATACTTTCTAATGTTGAATCCTGTGCCTGCGGATTCCATTCGAATTGTTTACATGGGGCTTGTGATAATTTTAGTAAAACTTGTTGTTTATTATTCCGAAAATAGAGCACTAAATAAAACCCCATTCTTGTGCCTCATGTAAACTATTCTATATTAATTTAATTTCTGATTCAACTTTATGAGACAAAGTTGGAAGTTAAAATTCCTTCATTTCCGTTGCACAATTACTTGATCACGTGCCTGTCAAATAAACAATTTTCTTCCAATTACACTAATAAAATATAAACTATTTAGTTTAACATTTAATGTTGTGCATTCAGTTTGTATATCTAAATATAATTTCATTACATTTATATCAGGACAAACACAGACATACTTCACCTTGTGGAAAAATTACACTGATGACTACAACTTGAATGACACTACCATCATCATGGAGTACCAAAAGAAAATGATGAAAAAGGGAAAAGAAAAATAATAAAGTGCAAAAAACCCAGCCACAAACGAAAAAGCCAAAAACAAAAAAAACTACAACAAGACCACCCATTACAGGAAACCAATGCTCCACACAGTTAAATGCCATATGCCACGTTTACAACACAACCTTAAGACAGTACGGTCTGGAGGGTGACGTGGTAGTCTTCATGGGAGGGCATTGGGGCATCTAATGCGAAACACCTACGAAAACCTGCTAGAAGGAGATGTAATAGAGTAAAGCATAGCAGCAGTGGAGTTATTGTAAAGATTATTATCTAGTTTATTGGGATTATGATTATAAATAAAATGTAAACAGTTCCAAAGGATGATCCTTGGCTTAGTTAGCTGTCCCCGGCATAGCACGCCATACATGTTGGAATAAATTTCTTTGGTGGACTTCCAGGGTTACTGGTATACCGCACCAACCTGCAAGATCGCAATGCCTTGCTGCCGTTCGTAATTCCGCAAGCTTTCCGTCACTGCTTATGTTGCTTTTTTTTTTTTTTAAAGATTTCCAAGTGTTTGGTCCTGCACAAGTCTGTATTGCCGATGTTTGGGTAGTTTACTCAATCAGTTGTCAAAGTCGTATCGCGTGCGACTGTGGGTGTGCAATATGGCTGTCGTACGTCTGGTGTGTTGTATGGGTTGTACGTGTTCAAAAATCCCTGGCTTCAAGCCCGATAAAGAAAAATCAAAGAAGGAATATAGAATATACAATACTCGTTATTTTGTGATTGGCTGTTGGAAGACAAAAAAACAAAAAGATAAAGAAAGAATATACAAATTGAAATTTAAAAAGCATGGGAACTCATTTGTTTCTTTCTCGGCTCCTTGTGGAATGAGTTTGCAACTTTTGACTGGATAATTTTTGAAAGTGCTTGGCGAAAATCGCGGCGACTGATTAAAAGTGAGCAATAATTCAAATGGAATCGATTTCAGCAATTGCCGTTTATGCCGACGCAGTGTGCTCTGGATATCCAGAGTTTCTTGTTTACTCCGCTTGCAGTGTCGGCACCGCTGCGTCCAGTTGCGAACTTTTCTCAACTGATGCTTGGCAGATTGAAGAAGCGTGTGTTGGCAGCAACTATTCCTCTGCGTCAAACTTCAAAAACTTCTATCCAAACGAAACATTTGCTGCATTTATCGTTCATACAGACACTTTCTGTAACTCGAATCGTATTGTCTCTGGCTTTGTGTACCGTCCAAATGTATGCATTTCTCGTCCTGGCTTTTCTCTCACTGCAAACAACTCTACGACTATTGTTCGTTTCTCTTCCCAACTCTTCACGCTCAATTTAGACCAGTCGATTTCACGCTTTTTGTACTCTGATCCCGAATGCTCGACTCTGGCAACGCTTCAGCAGTTTTCTAACGCGTCTTGCAGTGACTTTGTTTCTGGCACAGTTTTCAATGAGCATGGATACGAAACTGTTACAACGCATGCAAATTTTGACTGCGATCTATCTGTTGTCTCTGTTTCTGTTTCCGCCGCACTTCATCAGCCATGCGCAGACTCGAAAAATATTTGTTCCTATGGGACTTTAGTCACGTGCACCAAAGCTATAAATACTTTACTTGACGAGCAAGTTGCAACCACATTCAAATCTCAACCATATATCGAGCAAAAAATTTATGCTTCCAGTATCTGTCTTGGATCGCCGGTCTCTGTGCAATATTTTGTATTGAAAGAATGTATTCCCTCTATATCACACAATTCGAGTACCTTAAACTATTTACTGCAAACTGGCCAAGTTATGCAAGCCGTATTTTTTGGACTTAATTGCCAAAATCAAACATCCACAGTTGTATATCCAATTGGAACTGAAACTTGTTATCAAGGATCTGTGCTGACATTATTTCTCAATTCGAATTCATTCTTTCCAAGCTTATCCACTACATCCTCTATGTATCTTGAATCGAATATTTCCGGTTCTAGTAACATTTCAATAACTCCAACAAAAAATTCATTTTCTGGCTTACCACTTGCGGAAATCATTGGAATCTCGTTTGCCATCTTCACTATTTTGGTTTTTTCCGGGATATTTCTTGCATGTTATGTGTGCCAACGGTGTCGCGGTTATGTAATGGAAACGGAAACGCGGTCAAACAAATATTTTTCAGCAAAACTAAACTCACCAAATAAGTTTGCAATTATGCCGTCTCCGAGGCGAACTGCGTTATTTTCGAAAAATTCGCCGTTCATTAGAAATTCCGTTGGACCACATGAAATTCCATCTCCTTTCCCTGAAAACATTAAAGATAATGCAACTGAAAATATTTTCCCTCTTTCTCCAAATGGTATGTATTTATTCTTTCAGTTGACTAGCGAACTTATTCAATTATTGTTTCTACTCTGTCTTGCATTAGCTCCAGAAATCGACAGTTGTAATTTGGTGGATATAGAAACGGAAAAAATAGAAAAACCTCATGATGCAATGATTGTTGAAGCACAAACTTTCGAAAACAGAGTTCGATCTTTGCTTTTAAAAGCAAGAAACAATTTACGCATCACCCGAACCGAAGATGGCTTTTATACATTGTCGCTTTCATTGGAATCTGAAAAGAAATTCCCAGAAAATCCACGAACTTGGACTACAGAGCATGTTGTTTCATTTCTTGCTCACCATGGTATTTACAAAGAAACTCTTGTGGCACTGAGCGATAATTACTTCACCGGTGATTGTATCACACGATTTGAACCTGCTGTATTAATTGAGAGGTTTGGAATAACCAGCAAGAACCGGCAAGCGGCGAAATTTGAAAACGCTCTGAATATTTTAAGATTAAAAGCGTTGGCGTTTGATGGCTGAAATCATCTATCTATTATTGAGTTCCTCATCTGTTGTTTATTTGTATTTTTTCCCAGGCTGCGGCGGGTCTTGAAAATTTTTTTTTCAAAAAAGAAAATAAAATTTTTTTTAGCTCAGAACTATTTCACAAATAATATAATACGAGTGAGTTATTCAGTTATTCAGGGATAAAGTATTTTATTTAATATTCCATTTGCTAAGACTTGATATCTTTAATTGATCAAATCTCAATATTGCTGAGTCAAATTTTCAATCCTGTTGTTTTCCCACAATTGCAACCGCCACCGAGAGCTGAATTCGAGTTTCAATACTAACCGAAGAAAATTACTATTTGGCAAATACTGAAATAAAGCCCCCTTTTTTTCCAAGTTTTAGTGTAGTTTTCGATAATGGCATCACTCACGTGAATTTTGCAAAAGTTGGACCAAAGCTGAAAAGCGAATGGTACGAACTTAGAGAAAGCGAAACTGGTAATGCAAATAGTATAATTTACCTTTAAAGCATTTTATTAATGTGATAAACATCCCATGACTGATAGGAACATGTATATTTTGACTTTAATTTTCTTTCGAAGAATACCTCCAAAAAATCATTGGTGACAATGGGTGCAAACAATTTGCAAAGAATTGTATTCCCATGCATTTGAACTGAAGTATATTAATACCCACAGAGTCCTGCTACGCAAAAATGGAAAATTTATGGGAAAAGTGGTGCTTTACATATTTTCCGAAACTTATTGGAGCATGAAAGGTGAATATTTTCCTGCGATGTAGTGAAATTAAAGCAGAGACCTGTGACACTGCTCAAGATTTTGCCACTTTTGGCACGTGTTGATTTTGATTGCTCGTGATTTAAAATGCTTGCAGGAACGAGACCAACCGCTCCGATCACCCCCAGTTTGGGCTATTCCATCACGGCAAGTGAAGCTACAAATGTTATCACCAATGCCGTGAAAAGTATTGTCCCCGTTCTATCAACTACAGCGCCGTTTGTCGCTCCAATCTTTGCTGGTAATTAATTGGTTGTTGGTTTTCCTAGGCATAGTTACAGTACTAAACAACAAATACACAGCCGCCACGTTTATTCTACAACAATGCCAAGCTGCTAAAAGTAATCGCAGTGACTTTCTTGCGCTGGGTGATCTTGTTGCTCGAGCGTCATTGTCAGTCAAGCAAACTGCAGAACACACTACAGTCCGCCGGGTGCATGCTGATGCGCTGCTCAAAGTCCTTCTCGAAATGAAAGATTTTCTTAAACGTTATGATACCGAAGAAGTCGATCGTGAGCACAGGGTTGAACGGTATGTTTTCCGTCGGTTTGTCGAAATAGTTCTGATAAAACATACAAACCCAGATACGTTCACAAACTCAAAGCTATAATTTGTGCCAAAGATATCCAACTCGAGATTCGAGCATTGCAGTTTCGCTTAATCACTTGCGCTTCTTTTTTGAATCTCGATCTTCAGGTTTTTTTCTCCCATAGTTTCTGCCTTGAAAAAAGACACTCAAAAAACACCGTCTTGTAGGTGCGTACAGTTACTGGAATTGATGACGTAAAGCAAGATACTCAACAATTGCTTGCAAATAATGAAGCATTGACGCAGAAAATTGATGAGCTGACTCTCAGATTTGAACAGCTTGCAGACTTGGCGATTTTCATGGCCCACGCCATGGAGAGAATTGAAACAATGAGCCCTGAAGGAAGAGGACGCATTACGGGCTCAAGTAGTGGCGACAGTGATCGCGATCGCCGTGCTTCTCTTTTTTCCGAAATGTCACCTACGAGATCCCTTGTGAAAATTGTCGACAGCTCACGAACGAAAGTATTCCAAGCTGCGCAAAATGCTCGGGCACGCGAATCAACTTTGCCATTTAATCAGTCGACACTACAGCAATGGATGATTTCTTCGTTGGAAGTACAATTCGAAATGACTGATGATAACTTGATCGGTAGAGGCTCATCAGCAACAGTGTGAGTAATTTTATCTTAAGATTTTCCTTTTTTATTTAAATAATTTCGACAGGTACAAAGGATTCTACCACAATGAACCTGTTGCCGTAAAGCTGTTCCACAATTTAATCAACAACGATCCCGATTCACTTGAAACAGCAATTAGTAAAGAAATATCCACTTGGATGAAACTTTCGGGGAAGCCATATATTTTGCGTTTGGTTGGAGCTTGTACCAAAGTAAAGAAACCATATATTGTCAGCGAGTACTGCTTTAGCACCGCGGACAAATATATCCGGCACAACCCCCAAGAACTAATGCGGATTATCTATGAACTTTCATGTGGACTTGAAACGATTCATTTGGCCAGTTTCATACATCGCGATATCAAGTCGTTCAATATTTTAATTACCGAAAGAAAACACGTTGCAATTGCTGACTTTGGATTGAGTAAAAATGCAGTTGAGCATCTCTCACAAACAAGTGGCATAAGTCCTCCAGCAAGTGTTGGGACTCTCAATTGGATGTCTCCGGAGCAGCGATTTCGGCCAAGACAAGTCTCAGCGAAATCCGACATTTGGTCTTTTGGAATGGTCATGTACGAGTTTGTTGCTGGAAAAGTACCATTCCACGACTACAGCGACGAAGAAATCAAGGTGGCTTTAAATAGTGAAAATGATCGCCCAACAAAACCAGATGGGTGCAGCCCGAAGTTGTGGGAACTTATTGTCAAGTGCTGGAAAAGTAATCCAGATGAGAGACCGACTGCGTCAGATATCCGCATATTTTTGGAAAACGAATTCTATTCCTTACTTGGTTCAGCTGTTACGAACATAGACTGGACAATTTTCATGAGTTACTGTTGGAAAAACTCCAGCGAAGCATTTCAGATGAATCAAATCAGGGAAGATACGGGATGCGGCGTGAGTATTACATTTTTTAAAAGCTTTTACTGTTGCTGACTTTTATAAAATATTAGCCTTGCGATCCAAGAAATCTGGCGCGAAAACTTACTTCCCTCGGGCATGTTACTTGGCTTGACGTCGATCGTTTGAAAATTAATCAACCACTTTTCGAACATCTTGTTGATGGCTTGAATCCCGCGAAACTTGCAGTCATTTGTGTCTCGAATGAATATTCTCAGTCAGAAAATTGGTGAGCCAGAACAAACTCTTATTTGTTTGAGTCTCATTGAATATTCAGTGTCCGCGAGTTCAAATATATTGTCAATGAGTTAAAAATTCCGCATATTATAGTCGTAGTTGGTCCTGATAGCCCTCATGACTGGAAACGCACTGTTATTGGTCTTTTAGCTGAAGATAAACTGGTTAAAAATTATTTTTCATACTATATTTCTAATTATTCTACATCACGAATCGTAGTATATCGAAGCAAGAAGCCCTCTTCAGCAAGAATATGCTGACGATACATTTGCTAATATTGTCGATGCTGTTGAAGATGCCTTGTGAGGATCCTGATCCTGTTGGGTATTGTATTTCCGACTAACTTTACCACAATAGAAACACCCAGAGAGAATTAAAAGTTGGCCCACAAATTCATGCTCATTTGGATGCCGCAGCATCTGTTAAACGTTTATCAAACATTTCATCTCCTTCAGTGCTGAAGCCAATTAAAACGACTCCCACAGTTATGGTTGAAAAACTTACATCTCCGATTAGCGAAAGAAGGCCAAATCCGACGAATATCTTGGAACTTGCTCAAGTTGGCGATATTCAGTCTCAAATCTTGGTTGCCAATGCTTTTGCTTCCGGCCAGCAAGGATTCCAAAAAGATATAAATCAAGCATTTAAATGGTACAAAAGTGCTGCTCTTGCTGGAAATGTACAAGCAGAATATGAAATTGGAGAGATGTATCAGAAAGGCACTGGCGTTGATCAAGATCTTGACAAAGCCGTAGAGTGGTTAGTATTTTTTTTTTTTTTTGAATCGGATTTTTGTTTTGATTTGCAGGCATGTTCAGGTTTAAGCGAGCCGCTGCGAAAAACCATGCGCAAAGTCAAGTTTCTCTTGGAAGCATGTATTTGAATGGCGTAGGTATTTTAGCATCGGATCCTGGCAAAGCCGTTGAATGCTTTAAAAAGGCTGCTTCCAGTGGAAACCCTGATGGACAAAATAGCCTTGGGCTCTGCTACATTGATGGCATAGGCGTTACAAAAGATCTCACGAAGGCCATTGAATGGTTTCTCAGCTTATCAGATTTATTTTGTTGATTAAAAAAAAAAAAAAAGGCTCTCAAAAGCTTCAACTCAGGGCCATATTGAAGCACAAAATCGGTTGGCATTAATTTATCTTCAAGATAATGGCCATCAAAGAGACGAAGCGCGTGCTATTGAATTGTTTGTTGTTTAATCTTATTATGTAGTTTTACGCTTTACATATCTATTGTTCACTTCAGGCTGAAAAAAGGTGCAGCTCTGAAAAATTCCAAAAGCCAAAATCTTCTTGGTCTTGCTTATCGAAACGGAACGGGAGTTAAAAAGTGCTATACTGATGCAGTTGAATGGTGAGCTTAATTGGAAAAAATTTTGACATTGAAAACAAAACCCAAGGTTTGAGCTCTCTGCTAGTCAAGGTAATATTGAAGCCAAAAATAATTTGGCATACATGTGCCTCAATGGTTTCGGAACTCCTCAAGATTATCAGGAGGCCATAAATTTGTATACAATGACATCGTCTTTGGGTGATACTTCCGGACAAGTTGGACTAGCTTACATGCATCTGCATGGTTTAGGTGTTTCGAGAGATTTGGGAAGAGCCTTTGATTTGTTGAGTTTTTTTTTTTTCCCCCTTCTCTCTGTCTATCCTTTTGCTTTTTCTTCTAAGCAGTTCATCTAGATATACCAAAGCCGCAATTCAAGAAAATTCAGAAGCTCAATGCGCCCTTGGTCGAATGTATCAAAATGGTGCGGGTGTTGAAAGAAACCTATATAAGGCATTTGATTGGTATCAAAAATCTGCAAGTCAAAATAACTCTGATGGACAAAATAATCTTGGTTTGATGTACTTAAACGGATATGGAATGGCAAAACCAAGTTTTTCAAAGGCTTTTGAATGGTTTTTCTTTCGCTCCAGCTTTTATTAATTCATGACTAACATTTTGAATTTCAGGTTTCAAAAATCAGCTAAACAAGGTAATCCTAAAGGTGAAAACAATGTAGGCCATATGTATGAATATGGATATGGCGTTCGAAAAGATCAGCGGCAGGCAATTGAATGGTTTGTAAACCAAATTTAGAAGAAACTGTAAAATTTATGAAATTTTTAGGTATGAAAAGGCAGCAAACCAAGACTTGGAGGATGCAATAAAATCATTACGTCGACTTGGGGTTGACTAAATAAAATCTTTTAAATGATGATTCTGCACATTACTATAATTAATTTTTTATTGCAACTAATTCAGAAATTTCTTCCCAACTAATGTTTGGTGCAATTTTCACAATATTTCAAATATTCAAAACTTTTCGTTTCTTGCAACAGTTTTAAATCGTGAAGATAACTGTTGTGCGTACAAAACACACCAGTTCTTCAAATTTGACCAGAAATTTTTCATACAAACTATTTCAACTTCTCAGTTCACAGATACCAATTGACAGTTTTTTTACCCTCGATTCAGGTACCTTTTTTTTTTTTTTTTCTGTAATATATATATTTTTATTTGTGTGAAGTTTTGCTGAAACAGCAGTATGCAATGGTCATTTCGGTGACAGCTGAAGATTGTTCACGAAATAGGAGTTCAAAAACGCTTGTATTACATTAAAAAATAGCTTTAATATTAAAATACAATTTGGAATGGGTGAATTTTTATTACGGCAGTGTCGCCAATTTGATGAAAAATATTTTTGCTGGTAGTTTTCATTAGGATTTGTGGGTCACTCGTCAGCAAGTTTGTTCCATCCTTCTTTTTTTTTTTGCAATTAGGTGAAAGTTCGTTACTTTCCTCAAATATTCGAAAAAATTTGTTATAATTCAAATTCGCTCTTTTGATGCCAAAATTTCATAATTTTCGTCCTATGAGTGGTGATTAAGTGAGAAGCAGGGATAGGGACTACTATTTGTAGAAGTATTTGTAATTGCTGGCATGGTCGAAACAACGAGGGTCAAACTCTAACCTTAAAAATTTTCCATTTGGTCAACAAATGGGATAACCAATTAAATAAAATCAAACCAAAGAAGGAAAAATAATAATAAAATAATTTAAATGTCGAGAGCAGCAGTCTACCTCCCAGACGGCTTCTACAACTACTCGGCTTCTCTGTACGGCGAAGAACCAAGCAAAAATCTTGCTCTTGGTGCCAGTGGCAGTTTCGCATTGCTGTTCATCGCGCACCTTGTCCAATCCATCCGCTTCAATTATTCTACATATTGGGAAATCATTGTTCGCCGATCCGCACACCCTTGATTACAAAACATTTTCGTGGGGTGCGATAGATTTTTATTTGCGATTTAAGGTGCCGGGTCTGGGATTCTGGTTTCAAGTGTGGAACATTACACAATAGGCACAAATATTTTGATTGGAGGGTTGATTATCCAGGTTCTATCTTATGCCTCGTTTCTTGCCACTGGTTTTTAACCGCGGAAAGCATGTCAACACTGAAGAGTCGCATGTTTTACGTGTTGTTTTCTGGTGCTGTTTTGGTTATGGCTTGTTACGTGTTCCGTGTGGTTGAGTTTTCGATGGGATATAATTTACCAATGAAGAGCATATGTATGTTTTTTTGCAGTGGCGATGCTGCTTTTTAACATTTTCCATCTGGGGCACTTGTTGAGAATTTCAAATATTGTGCCACGTGCAAAGGAGAGAATCGTTACTGTCGAGACTGTTTGAGTCTTTGTTTTTTTTTTCTTCAATCAAAATTTTCAGTCTTAACAAAGACTTTGAACTATTGATGGACATATGAACAAACTCAACATTATCATTTTTTCAAAATTTGCACCGCTGGCAAAACACAAAGAAAAGTTTCCTATTTTAAAAACGTGTAGTTCATAAATTCAGGGTTTAAATAGTTACCTTGCTCCTACAAAAGCTTTTCAAAACTTGGAGAGGCATCTAAAATACTGTGTTGCCTAACAAAGCTGAATCTGTTTGCCATTTTCTTGGTTAGTAACACATTAAAATATCATTAGTTAACCACATTCACCAAACCATGACCTAATTCAAATTTTGCAGCAAAATACTTTTTTTTGAGGATGACATTTTCGCTGAACAGATTAGCCGTCCAATTTAAACTGCCGCATCGGCGCTCTTTCACTTCTTCCGATCTATTGCTCCCCGTGAATTACCCCAAACTTAGCAATCTTGGTCGAATAATTGTGTTTGCCAATCTGTTGATTCATCTATTCATTGAGACAAAAGAAGATGCAAAACCAACAACTCCCACATTCAAACGCCGCCACCGCCGCTCGAAAGCCGCAACCGAAAGACTTTTCGTTCGGAAGAATCCTAGGCGAAGGATCGTACGCAACGGTTGTCGCGGCTAGTGAGAAAGCAACCGGACGCTTGTTTGCAATCAAAATCTTGGATCAGAAGTTTATCATGTAAATAAGTCATTACTTCTGTATCATGTGTCTATTCCAACGCCGCCAACTGACTCTCATGTCCCAGCAAGGAGAAGAAAATCAAATACGTGTTTATTGAACGTGATGCTCTCAACGCAACAAACCATCCCTTCATCGTCAAGGTACAGTCAATCGAAAATTGTTTTTTCCATGCTTATGAACACCAACCACACAAACTTCACAGCTTTTTTACACCTTTCAGTCTGCAACGTCTCTGTACTTTGCTATGGAGTTCGCGCCGAATGGAGATCTACTCGAACTCATGAAGACCAGAGTCTTCAGTCCCAAAGCCATCAAATTTTACACAGCAGAGATTATCGTAGCTGTCGAATACTTGCATTCGTGTGGAATTCTGCATCGTGATATCAAACCAGAGGTTGTCTTCGCATATTTTTTATTTTGTCAGTGTACCTTATTTTCTTCGCTGGCAGAACGTTTTGATATCGGTTGGCTATCACATTAAACTGTGTGACTTTGGGAGTGCGAAACTGCCGCCGAAACCCGGTGATTCACAGCAACCACTTTCATCGCCGTCGGAAGTGTCTGAACAGACCTCATCTGCCTCATTCGTTGGAACAGCCGAATACTGTCCACCAGAACTTCTTTCCGAACATGCCGCATCACCCGCCTCAGATATTTGGGCTATTGCGTGTATTTTTTTCTATTTGAATCTCAAAAGACCGCCGTTCAAAGGCGGAAACGATTATCAGACGTTCCAAACAATCCTTGCGTTGAAATACGAACTGCCTGAAACTTTTGACGTGGAAGCTCGAAAAGTAATTGAACGTGTTTTGGTTCTGGATCCAGCGACACGTGCGACTATTCCTGAAATCAAATCAATGGCACATTTTGCGACTATCAAAGACTGGAGTACTTTGCATTTACAGAATGCACCCGAGTTGCCGCGAATACCAGCCGATGGCGATAATAAAGATCGGTTTACTAACGATGAATTAGCCGAATGGTACGGACGAGGCTTGAATATTTCTGATACTGTTTCAAGAAATGCTGCAGGCAGTGGTGTTGGAACTGTACAGTCAATGTCAGAAGATATTTTTGAGGATGCAGATTCAAGTGCAGATAGCTTACGCTATCCATATGAAGTTGAGGATGGTGTTGATTCGGAAATTGAAGCGCCTACATTTGTGCAAGAAGTTTTGGCTGTTGATCCGAAATTACAAAGAGAAGAAGCGTTGCACAATCAGAGATCGAGTGTGTTGGCTCCGTTGTTAAAAGATGATGAGCTGGTTGTTATGGTTGGAACGGTTGCGCGACGAAAGGGGCTATTTTCAAGAAAGGTTGGATTGATGTTAACAGATCTTCCAAGTGAGTGAATTCCCTCTTTTTTTTCTTTTTTTTCTTTTTTTACCAGCGTGAAAACTTCGATACTGAAATCGTTAATATCAGGATTATCTTTTTTTGATCCCGAAAAATTCATTCATCAAAAGAGCATCGAGTGGAATAACTCAATCGTGGTGGAATTGAAGGACAAGAAAAATTTTGTCATTAAAACGCAATCAAAATCTTATTTTTTAAAGGTGAATATTGCTGTACATTTTTAATTTGTCTATTTACTGGTTAGCGCTAATAAAAATAATAAAAAATAAAAAATTGAAGGATTTGGAACAGAATGCTGATCGATGGGCAACTGCTATTCGAAAATTTATTCTTTAGTGGCCAGATATTTGCTGGGTATATTAAAAAAAAAAATTCAATAAATATTTGGGTACACAATATTTTTTGAAAGTAATTTCACCAAAACACCGGAATAGCGAGTTTTCGAATGTATTTGCATCGACTGGACTAATTGAAGTTGTTGCAAACACTACAGCGAAGGGCAAAAACAAAAACCAATTAGTATTAACAACTTTTCTCCACTGTAACATAAATTATCAGTATTAATGGCTATAATTCCACCTCCTAACACCAAAGACTGCAGTATCCAGAGCTTTAACCACGGACACCACTGTTATTCCTCGCGCAAGACGCAACAATATTTGTTTCAATCAGCAAGAGCGACAACTATTCCACAAATATCCTCAAACAGGTATTGAGCAAAACCAAATTTTCTGGCGTTGTTTGTTATTGAAGTATATTCATAAAGCACGAGGCAGCATATTCAATGATTTCTGCAACATTTTTACAATTTCGAATTCGTCAGTAGGAAATTCAAGAAACTTTGCGTATGGTGCCTGCAATACAACTTGGAATCATTCATTTGCGACAGACGGGATAGTTATTATTGGCATTGATGCACTTGCCAAAAAATATTTACCTTCTTTGAATACTCCGAGTTTCTTCATATTTAATCAGAAATAAACCCCCAATCCTTTGAAATCAGAAATAAGGCCGTTTCGGCAAACATCAGGAAAAAAATTCCAAATTTCAAAACGAATGTTCAAATTAAATCTGAAAAACACTCCTTTAATTCTGATAGTTGGGCGGATCTTCTGTGGAAATTCAATAAAAAATGCAAGGAATTAATCCGACAATCTGAAATCCTTTTTTTTTTTTGTTTTTTTCTAAAGTAGTATGATTCAAGCGAGTCATGTCCTAAGTTGATTGAATTTTTTGCTCTTTTTTTTTGTTTGATTAGGTAGGTCACGTGCATTAGGCTTTGTGTAATCAGGAAATTTTTCGTTGGAGAGGAATTAGATTCTCGGTTTAACCTTATCTCTGAAAATTTCCGTAAAAATCATTAAACTTGTTGAATTCAGTTAATGATAACCAATATCGATAGCAAAAAAAAGAAAGAAATTGAAGCTAAACGAAATCAGCAAATAAATTTTGTGGAATCAAATAAGGACAAAAAAAAAAATTTTTTTTTCCAATGACAAAAAAAATTTAAACCACAGGACTATAAAGAACGCTGCAATATCTGAAAAATTTTAGTTCAAATCAAAAAGAAAAATTGGTTCGAAATGAAACTGGCCGCTGTTCTTTCTGCAATTACTGTCGCTGCGCCGTTGCTGGTTGCCGCCCAGAGCTGCCAATCTATTTACCTGCAATGTGGTGGAATCAACTGGACTGGAGCTACTTGCTGTGCTTCTGGTACTGTGTGCACCGACTTGAATCCATATTACTACCAATGTCTTCCTGGAACTGCATCCTCAACAACCGCGACAAAAACCACTACTACCACAACCACCACAACCACAACGAAACCCACTACTACTACTACTAGTACTACTACTAGTACTACCACTGCTACCTCAACTTCAAAACCAACAACCACTACTACTACTACTACTACTACTACTACTACTACTATTCCTACCACCACCACAACGACTACCACAGTCCCAACTACAAAAACAACGACCACAACTTCTGCCGCGCCAACGACCACTGCCAGTGCCGGCAACCCATACACTGGTCAAAAGCTGTACACAAATTCACTTTGGATCACCCACATGCAATCTTCGGTCGCCATCGACTCAACATTGTCGTGCGCTGTCGGAAAGCTTTCAACTGCTGGCCAATCGATTTGGTTGGACACGATGTCCGCTATTAGTTTGATTGCCCCAGCGCTTGCAGATGCAGAAACTGTTTCGGGTGGAGCACCAATCATTATTCAATTTGTCATTTACGACTTGCCAGGGCGTGACTGCGCTGCATTGTAAGTTTTAATTCAAGAAAAAATTTTGTCGTCAAAAGAATGAAACTAATTTAACTCACTATAAAGGGCGTCGAATGGAGAGCTTCCAGCTACAGATGCCGGAATCGCGACATATAAATCAGATTACATTGACCCAATTGTTGCTGCCTTTAAATTGAAGGCTTCCAACATCCGTTTGGTTTTGATCATTGAACCGGATTCACTCCCTAACATTCTTACCAACGCAAACCTCGCGACTTGTGCTACATCGGCTCCATACTACCGCGAAGGAATCGAATACGCGTTGTCTCAGTTGGCCAACATTCCCAATGTGTACATGTACCTTGACATTGCCCACGGCGGCTGGCTCGGTTGGCCAAATAACCTGTCGGGAATTGTTCCAATTATGCAGTCGGTTCTCACTGCCGCAGTTGCTCTCAACCCAGCCGTTTCTTCAGCTGTGCGTGGATTTGCAACCAACGTTGCCAATTATTCGCCCACCCACGCCAACGGTGTTGCTCCAGTCGTTGGAGCAACACTTTCTCCGGGAACTTACAATGGCGTCACGTACGAAGAATACGAGGGCAATCCCGCCATTGACGAAACCACCTACGTTCAACTGCTCACTGAGGCGTTTGCCGGAACGGGTCTCCCAGCAAACTTTGTCATTGACACGTCTCGTAATGGGCGCGCGGGTATCCGTGACGCGTGGGGTGACTGGTGCAACGTGAACGGAGCTGGTATTGGATACTTCCCGCAAGCCAGCCCAGATTCTACAACTCCCAGTCTTGATGCATACACGTGGATCAAACCACAAGGAGACGCAGACGGGACATCCAATACTACTGCACCGCGTTATGATGCTCACTGTGGACTTGCTGATTCTCTCCCGAATGCGCCACAAGCGGGACAATGGTTCCACGCCGAATTCGATATGCTTGTCAAGAATGCGAACCCAGCAATTGCGGGATGCTGATCATTTTTAAAATAGGGCTTTTGCCTTTCCCTTTTCGTCGGTTTTATAATAAAATTTTTGTTTGTCTTTTTCGTCTGGCTGGTGAATTCCGATCAATTTCTTTAAAAGTTTGTGGTGTAAAGTTTGCAACCCTTGCAGAATCAATGTTGATATCAGATAGCTGACCGCATGACTGATTTTTCATGAAATCAAAAAGTTTTCTAAAAAAAACTGAATTACTTTCCGCTTTCGTTGTTGATTTTTAAAAAGGAGAATTTAAAATCAAGAAAATAGAGCAAGCCATTTGAATAAAAACTTTTGCGTCCAAGATCATTTAGTTTTTTATTTTGCAAACTGTGAACTTCTTATATGGTAAATTGATAATTTAAGGAAATTTTTTAATTTTTGCAATTTGATAAATGTGATCAAATTGCTTTCTCTTGCTGTAGTTAAAACTCCGATTTTGACTTCTAGAAGCTGCTTTTCCCTACAGGCAATGTTGTGTATCTGACTCAATTTGTAAAGTTTGAAGCGTATTATTTATTGCCTTACTGGTTCTCCAGCGTCTCGTTTGCAGTTTAATAATATTACCAATCGATTCAAAATGCTAAACAATAAAAGTCGGTTGCAACGACAACAACAGTACTGACCGCCAAAATGACAATCGAAACAACAACTCCAGTCAAGCAAGACAACTACAACTATTATTATCATAGTTGCTGCTGAAGAAACATGTGCAAGTATGTCTGGATAATGCGGCGGGCAAAGTAAAACTGGGTCAACTTGGTGTGTTTCCAGTCTGCCAAACCCAATTTTTTCCACAGCATCGACAACTGCAACAATTAATACAAAATTCAAGGTAAATAAAATCAATTTTCTCCATTGTTCTTTGGCTTTAGAATACGAAATCGATATGCAATGAAAGAAAAAAGATGCTGGTCGATTAATCGCACATGGGCGTTTTTTGCAGCAAACCAAAAGATTGAAAGTCACGTGACGGTCGATGGAGTCCGAGCTTTTGCAGCAAGTTGATCGGGCACAAAGGGCAGCGCACGAAGCGGCGCGAAGATACAAGGAAGAGCAAGGCAAAGAACCGGCGGACCTGGGGCGGCTGCGGCTTGCGAGCGAGGACGCCGACATTGCTTTGGCGAAAGCGGAGCAGATGGCGGGCTTGGTACGGCGCGCGGAGACAGCGAGCTGGGCGGACTTTCCGGCGGCGGCAATCGCGCTGGGCATTGCGCGCGTCGACGTCGAGCTGTTCCGGCGCGAGTTTGACGCTTCACTGTGTCTCGACGACGGGGCTGCGTTGGAGAGCAGCGCGTTCAGCGCGCGGCTGACGCGGCTGTGCGTGGCGAGCGTCGCTGGAGACGGCGCCGCGGGGGCAACGCCGCTGCTCGAGTCCGCCGCCTCCGCCGCCTTTCTTCTTCTCTTCCGCCTGCGCGACCTCAACGGCCTCGACGCGCTGCTCGCCGCCCTCCCCGCCGCCCTCCCGCTTTCCGACGAGTCCGACGGCTCCGACGGCCTCAGTCTCGCCATCGCCTCCCTGCGCCGCGTGTCCGACTTTGACTCGACGAACCCCGCCGACAAAGTAAATTTCGTGGCCGAACTTCTCGCCCACCACTGCCGCTCCCCCCCAACAAACAACCACATTGCCGTCGTCCCCAACTCCAAACACTTCCGCGACCAACTCAATGCCATCACCGCCCAATACGCAATGGACCACCACAATCTCTCTTCATCCCTGTCCGACACTGGCCAGAAAGCAAAAGCTGACCTCGTCAACCTCCTTGCGTTGTGTCGCGGCGCTCCCACGGCCAACGACGATACTCTTGATTCAAACTACTTTGACAATCCACCCTTTGTACACTACGACGGCATCACCAATGCTCACGCCTTTGTTCAGCCAATGATTGTTCCCTGGCTGATCCCCCCTTCCCATATTCCCCTCATCGATGATTTATCCCAGCTTCCCGAAGGCAATCTTGTTTGTATGCATTGGCTTTTGTTTAATCTTGGTCTTCCTCTTGCTTCTGATCCTACTGTTTTTTCTTTTTCAATGGTGAGACGAGTGATATGAAATGAGCGAAGCAAAGACAACGAATAAGCGAAGTGAAGACAAATGAAGCGAGTGACAAGAAATTTTTTCTTTTTCACCATCCATCAAAACACAACCAGGCACACCAAAATCACGCGCATAATATTTCCAAAAAAAGTGATTTTGATGAATGGAGCACGAAAAGTGCAGAAAACGACGTTGAAAACAATGATGGCGATAATCAAGTGAAGATTGATTTGTCAATGTTGTCTCGTGTTTTGATTGCAGGATCTGGCAATGCACCACCACCGCCAGCGTTTGTACAACAAGCGCAACTGGATGTGTCAGAGCAAGATCAAGAAATTTTGCGCGCTTTGGAAATTGAGGATTGGGTTGATGATGAAGAGAATGGTGATAATCGTGATGATGGCAGTGGTAGTGGTGATGATGAATATCAGAAACGGTTACGGGATTTGGAGGCGTTGTTATTGCCAAAATTTGATAAATAATCCAACAAGCAAATTACGCAATAACTTAGTAATAAAATATTATGATGTCGAATAAGCAAAGCAAATAATTGATGTGAATATCAGAATAAAAAATGAAAATAATGCAATTAGTGTCAAAACAGAATCCGTGATTGAAAAGTACTGTGTTTTGAAACCCATTTGATTGTGCCTGAGCAATGAGCTCTTCCGCCAAGAAAATTGCTCAAAGAAATACACATTGTTTATTCAAACAAGTATGAGTTTGATCTGTCCGTTCAAGAAAATTGTGCAATTCCGTGAGCTGGATTCAATAAAGTCAACCTATTTGTTAAGAAACACGACACCAATAATCCCTCTTTTCTTGAGTGAAATTGTGGAATTTAATGAAAGTATATGGGTAGACCCCCCCAATCACACGCCCGCACCGTTTTCTCTGTGAAGATTCTCTAATAAATTTTTGAATTTCAAAGATTTTCCCTTCGGGTAGTGACAAATCAACTCAACTTTGAATGCTGTGGTTTATTTACACTGAATTTCAGTGAGGGATAAAGTGATGGATTTGAGTGTGTGTTTGCTAAGAAAATTCAATTTTGTGACGAATCAACTCAACTGGGAGTTAGTGTTGAAGAGTGAGAGTGATGAAGAGTGAGTGTTCACTTGTGACAAATCAACTCAACTTTGAATCGTGTGTTTTATTTACACTGGGAGTGAGTGATGAATAACGTGATTTATTTCATTGACAGTTTTTGCTGAAATGTGAAGAGTATTATGTGTGGTCAAAGAAAAAGTTCAGCTGGCCGGATTTTTTGGACTAAAAATAGACCCCAAACAACTATTTTGCAAAAGAAATGTACCTGAACAAAATAGACCAACAACTATTTATTATTTGAAATTCGTTGATAATTATTTTTATTTATTTTCTTTCCTGTTACAATTTGTGAGAAATCGATTCTTAAAGGCCCTCCCTATTGGAACAATCTATAAGGACCCCACTATGAAGTACAGGAACGTAAAATTAATACCACTTTTTTAAAAGTAGGTGTGCCATATTTTGGTTCAAATCAAGCCATTGACATTGACGTGCCTGACAAATGGATGAAAATGGTCAACCCTGTGAGAGCCAATATTAACCAGACTATGAAGGAACAAATAGTCGAATTGGAAGAGACTGTCTAGAGACTTCAATCTGAATTGAATGACACCAATAATCCTGATTTCGAAAAGCTGTCTGTGATTGAAATAAAACATTCATTACTGGATAAAATAAAACAATTAATGAATGGCAACAAGTACTTTGAGACTGATAGTGAGTTGTTCTTTGTTGATAAGACACTAGTGTATTATCTGAGAAAGAAGAGCAGTGGTGATAATAAAAAGAGAATTCAGCGAATCAAACACGATTTAATGAAAGGAGACACAAACCTCTGTAAAGAACTCCATGACAATCAGCCAGCTATCCAAAAGAGACTATACCATCACTTGAGGAAAGAACTCGATGAAGAGAAGATTGTTGAAATAAAGAGACGTTAATCATCATCAGATTCTACTTCTTGTGCCTGGTGTATGTGCTCAAGAAACTGTCCAATTGCATCAGCACTTGGACTCCTTGTATTATTCGATTCTTTTTGTTGGGTGGTGATAAAGACTGAGTTTGCTTGTTCAACTTCAATGAAAACAGGTTCACTCGGACTTGAAGCACATGTAGTGTGCACTATTGATTCAACAATGGCATCATTGGGCATTGATTTGATGGTTGTGATAGTTGCCTTTGATGGAAGCTTTGTTAGTGCGATTGGTGCAATGACCCTTTTTTGAACATCCACAGTTTTTCACCAATAAAAAGATGATAGCCATTAGTTTTGTTGGTCATGGCTGCAACGTAGTAGAGGCTTTGACAGATTTGCCTTGGTCAATCGCATTTTCATTTCTGCTACATCCGTGCCTTTGTACCACCATCTTTCCACAGATTCCTGTGTATGGTATGAATCTGAAAATTCCTGCCGAATGTTGTTGTGTATTTCTTGCTTGCAAGCAGGCCATACTTTTGCAGCAATGACTTCACTTGTTGAAATGGGTCAATGATGGTCACTTGAGTTGTAGTGAGATGGCGCGGAACAGCTCCTTCCATCCGAGTTGGTTCAGTTGGGCTTGACTCCGAAGATGTTGAGCTGGTTGGACTCGGTTGAATTGGTTGAGCTTGAACCAACAGTTGAGGAACTCTTTCAGGTGACTGTGCTGGAGACGGCAAATGGCTTCGTGCAGTCGGTGCAATATAAGTGCCATCTTCACTTTCGTTGTCATCGTGAACTTCTTCCGGCAGAGAGTTGAACTCTCTAAGGATAGGTTTAATTAAGCTCAACCTGATACGTTGCAAATCTTCATGGAACTCTTGCTGAGGCTTTTGTAACTCTCCTCTCATCCATTTGGCAAAGGCGTCGCGACTTGCATCAAGGCGAACATTTCTTTCGACAGATGTTATTTTTAAGAACAAAAAAGTTCAGCGCTGGATTTTTTTGGAAACTGTATTTCAAGCAAAGCGCATAATAAAACATATACTCTCGCTAACTCAAATACGACCACGCCAATGTCCAATCAAACCCTCAACCATTTCACGTTGCATCTTAATGATGACTTGCAACTCTGACATTTCGTGTTTAGCAGCAAGAGTCCCAAGCCTTGAACGAGCATGGAATGCAGGGTCGGCTTCACGAGCATCATTCAATCGCGTAGATGTGGGATACGTATCGGGCGCAGAGTAGCGATGCTGCCTAGATTTTCTGTTTTCAAAAGTTAGATTGCAAATAATTCAGCTGGTTGTTTGAACCTGTCGTCTGCTAAACCTCCAATCTCCATCAAGTCAACACGGGCGATTCCTGTCACCCAACAAATGTCCCCTTTCAGTCGGCTATCCTCAACCTTTTCCTCCTTTTTCCAATCGCGAATGTCCTCATACACTTTCCATGTGCCATCCTTCTTTCTTTTAGATGGTGTGTTTGCAAAAGCCTCACGCGCCTCCTTGCTCTGTGATTCCCACTTTTCCTCGCAATACTTGCGTGCGTCATCTCCGAAAACCACCCCATTATCCACACCGTTCACATAATTCGCGAAAAAGATATCTACTCGAGTTGGATTGTACTTGGCGATTAGGAGTCGAATAAATCTGTTGCGTTTGTCCGGGCTCATATTGTTCATCAATCTAATAAAATCATGGTTTGTATTGTACAAAACAACGAAATGTGTATTAGCAACACAAACCTTTGAGCCCAGAGAGAAGCAGCAGCAGTTGATTGTCCTTCGTCAAAATAAGACAAAGACTACAATCCAATACGGTCTGGGGAGAATTGATGGAACCCGGAAAATGAAGTGAAACGAAGTTTGACATTTGTTCAATAACAGCGAATATCCACAGTATCCAGCAGGTCAGATAAATTTTCACGCTCCTCACTCGTCAGTGGTGCGTACGCATCGGTCCCAGTAATTGGCCCACGATGAATCACGCGAAGAATAAAATCTTTGGCTTCGACTGAGGACAAGATGCGACCAGAGCGGTACGAGAGGTTTGAAGCAGTAGATTTGATGAGGCCATCGATTCTTGCATAGCTCTTAAGAACATATTTGTTATAGGGGGATAAACAAAAATGAAACTAACTCACCACCAAATTCCTAGTTCCTTTCAAAAGGCCAGCCAATTTCGAGCGATAATCATCAAGCTTATTGGCATAATCGTCGTCATCAACATCAACTGAGGCAAACTCCGAATTGAGAGCTTCTATTAAAGGCCTATTCTTCTTGTCAAGCGCGAGAGCCTAAATAAAGATTAGTAAAAGTCAAAAGGGAGAGAACACGACCCGGCTGAAAGTCGTGTTTAATGGGGGCACATCGGCGTTCATTTTGGGGAGAAGAATACATGGAATTTTGGGAAAGAGTGAAGGGGGTATATAGGGGAGTATGATGGTATGACAATAGAATTACGTCTCTGGTGGAATCCCCATTTTGCTCCAATTGTCGTTCGAATATGACATTGTACCTCAAATAGGTTCCTTTCTCTGGCGCAATATTAGTCGTCCAAATCGTCTTCGTTAGTGAGATTGAGATCGAACCATTCCGTCCATCACATCAAGTATTTCTTGACGTTTTTCGGAGATGTTCGAACCTTGCGTGTGATTGGAGCTGAGAAGTAGTCGGGATTGTCGTCAATAAACTTCATTGCTTTCATATAGTCAGATTCGATTTTCAATTTCGATCCGATGAAGGTGACTGCCGGAGGATGAATCTGTGTGTGTAACAGGAAATTGGTCATTTTGATTGAAATTTTAGTAAAAAAACAATCAGCAAAAAGAAAAAGGAAATACCCGTGGAACAAGAGCGGTTTCATGATTATTTAAAGTGATGGGGGGAGTGATGAGTAAAAAGTTGGACTCCTTTCGAAATTAAATATTAGTTCGGACAACACAAAATTAAACAAAAAATTAAAATTGGCTTAGTCTTTTGAGTTGGTCCGTTAGTCCAGGAAGTAACTCGCGCTCTTGTGCAAAAACATCTCGTGACAAGTGACATCGCCCTTGTTTAACTACTGCGCCTTCAACACACAAGGTGGTACCCCAAACGCAGGATTCAGACGATGCGATAAATCGCGGGTTGAAACTGCGTTTCCAGGCGGCAGGCAGCACAGACCCTGGGGCTACTTCAGCTAGTCGTACCGAAGATTCATTCTACGAGCAGCACTTTTGTCCAGGGTCTCTTGACGCCATGGAACAAGAGAAAGCGCCATACCACGCCATCGTCAGCTGACGGCGAAGAAGAAGATGAAGAAGTAGATGACATTGATGAGGAAGATGCGCGAGAGTCTGAGTGTGCTTTGATTTTAATTTGTCTGCTTTTCAGACAAACCATCACCTGTTTTCGCCTTCTTCATCTCAGAAGACGACGACGATGGTGAGGAGTTGGTTGCAGTTGTGGGTCCGGCGGCGTAGTAGTTTGTGATTGTGTTGGTTGGCTTTCTCTTCATTTTTTGAAAGCTTTTAAAAAATCCAGTTGACTCTCAGCGAGAACTACCACATTTATTCATCACTATAATTGAGTGAACAATCTCACAACAAATCAAGTGGAGTTGACACAATACTCATTTCATCCACACAACATTTTCAGCGACTCTTCTCACTCAAATCCATCACACTATTGTTCACTGACATTGAGTGAACAGTCTCACACCATTCAAAGTTGAGTTGATTTGTCACTTGCCGCAGTGCACAAGTCTTCAATTCAAAATTTTATTAGAGAAGCTCCACAGAAAAGTGTGTGCGGGCGAGTCTATGGGGGGTGAAAAAAGTTGTCCAAAATCTGAAATTTATATGAGCACATGACTTGTTGAATCAACAATGCATTCCACCAACACAG
>JADGJH010000002.1:40808-59772 GCA_027596945.1 Physocladia obscura
GGTTTTGAACTGAGATAATCTCTCAATCATAAACCTGTTCGATTTGGAGAGAAGGGTTAAGAAAATTTAATAGAACTTTAAGATTGTTGAAGATTGTAGGTCACATTAGTCTTTGAGTCTGTCGGTTTCTGGTACATAAGCACCACAATCGATCCGCCAGCCTCTTCAAAAGCTGTATGGAGAAAGTTCTAGTGGTAGTATCAATAAGAAATATAAACAACTTGCATGTGTGCTGCTCAAAGTGCGCTTCAATAATGAATTGATTTTTGATATGCTTAAAACAAAGTACAAAAATAAAAATAAGAATGAAAATCATTATCTTATGGGTAAGTCAGGCAACAAACACACATACAATGAAAATTTTTTGTTAAGGGTTAACACATTGAGCACTTTTCCAACTTTTTATCTTATTTTATCCTTTTCGTAACCAAATTGGCGTTGTTATATGTCTGATAAGTTGGAGATCGCATCGAAGTTTGAAGTGTGATGTGCGAAAGAGCACAATGAGTGGTTGTTGAACATTTCGCAAAATGCGTCTTGAGGCTTGCACGACAATTTTGTTTTTTGCCCGATATCCACAAGAACGACACGAATGAAAGTGGTCTGGAAAATATCGACCAATAAAAGGTATCAAGGGAACATGTGTGTGTTTGCGTGTACGTGTATGAAACATTCGCAGAACTAACGGCATTCTCAGAAGAACACAAATCACAGCTATACCACCAGAACTGATCCAGCAAATTTTGCTTTACCTGCCCATCAATGCAAGTCTCGTCAATGTTGGAATGTCCTCCCGTCGCGTGTTTGCGCAACACCTGTTTTCCGACGTTTCTTTCGCCACTTTACACTTTCGCTCGCAGTTTCGTCAATCAAAACTGGCTTCTCTTTGGGATTTCATTGAAAGCTCAAGCTTCAAATACAACGGATACCGTGCCTTGCCGTTCGCATACCAAGCTGCAATATTTAGCGAGATTTTGAAAGCCGACGATTGGGTTAGAAACGAAAGCCGCGATTGGGAAGTGGAAGGTTTTGAAAACCATTTAATGGCGCCCGAGCGATGGAAGCTTGAATCAGAAAGCTCACTCAAGCGAATGCAGATGATTTATTCTGGCACTTATGAATTTAACCCAGCAGTTCAAGAAAATCGGGCGATCCGATGGGCTGCAATCGAAGGGCATGTCGATACAGTCGGCTTATTGCTTTGCGACATGCGAGTAAATCCAGCCGCGTGTCAGAGCAGAGCACTAATTGATGCATGTGAACTCGGCCATTTCAAGGTCGCGAAGCTTTTATTGCTTACAAATCAAAATTGCGATCCCAGCGAGTTCGAAAACTCGGCAATTTGGAAATCCGCCAAAGCTGGGCACACTGAAATAGTCCGTCTGCTGCTGCAAGACCCGCGAGTAGATCCAGCAGTTTTTGATCAAATGCCTCTCAAACTTGCTGTTCAGGAAAACCATGTAAACATTGTGAAAATTCTTTTGGCCGATTCTCGCGTCGATCCGGCGGCTCAAGCAAACTGGTGCATTCAAAATGCTTGTGAACTTGGACGGTTGGAAATTGCTCGACTACTCCTGATGCATCCAACCACTGATCCACGTGTTGGAAATAGCAACGCGTTGCAATTAGCCGTCCATGAAAATCACCTCCAAGTCGTGGAATTGCTGCTGCAAGATGGACGGTCTGATCCAGCTGTTGCAAATAATTATTGTTTACGCTTCGCGGCAACCGATGGAAATCTTCCGATGGTTAAAATATTGATTAAAGATTCGCGCGTTTCAGTCTCAAACAGGACTATCGCAGCCGTTATTGATTGTGGAAAGTCGAACTGCGCGGAGTTTTTAATTCAACATAAATTATTGATTTCTCCACCGGCACCTCAACCTCCATTCACGCCTCTTTTTCAACGATGTATTGATCTAATTGCAAACTTGTACTCTTTTCCTCATTTGTATGAATTCTTTCTCTCACAAAACTATCTCATACCCAATCTTGAAAACTCTCATTTGCATACTATCGGAGATCCTCTTAACATTTTGTGGCATATATTCAAGCTTGGTGAGGGCTCAGTCAACGTCGTCCTTCTTCTATATATATATGTATAAATAACATCAAAAAAGGTGCACCGCTTTGTATGATTTACAACGAACTCGCGTTTGCCACCAATGCCCAATATTTGGAACCAGCCGGCATTTCTGGTATCAGACCTGGATACTACCCAAAAATTCCCTGTAAAGATAATTTGTACAAGTTTGTTTCGGCCTGTGCTGAAATTAATATTCCCCTTGCCAAAGAAATTGGTGATATTTCGGACCTCTATAAAGATAATACTGATGGTTTTATGAAGGTAAAAAAATGTTTTTACTTCAATATTAACTGCACCATCGACGTTATGGCATTAATAAATACACTTAAATTAAATTAAACTAGTTTTTGAGCCTTGTTGAAGACATTATGGATCGAATTAAAATTTCAAACAACATGCCTGTTCCAAGAAAGCTCCCGTTTATCACCGAAACACCCAAAGAGATTACAAATCAAATCGAAAACCCATCTCGCGTACTAAAGGAATTGATAGAAACTGAACGCGCATATGTTTTTTCATTGGAGCAGTTAAAACTTTACGAAAATGAGTTGCGCGCTTCACGACTATTTAGCAAAGATATGATTACACTACTTTTGTCCAATTTAAATAAGCTATTGGATTTTCAAAGACGATTTATTGTGGGAATGGAAGCTACTGTGAGTTTGGGAGTTTTTGAACATAGAATTGGGCAATTATTTATTTTGAATGTGAGTTTTGGCGAATTTTTCATTAACACAAAAGCACACAAACACATACATTTGTCAAATTGATATGAAAATTGAACAGGAAGATGCCTTTGCAGTATACTTTAAATTCTGTAGAAATTATCAAAGAGCCTCAGATTTTGTGCAATCTAAGACTGAGTACTTGAAAATTTTTGGCCTCACAATCAAACCTTCTGAAATTCAGTCGTACCTCAACAAACCTGTGCAACGATTAATGAATTATCCAATCTTTCTTGAGCGACTCATCAACATGTCAGAGCCCAAAATATACCCATACGTGGACGAACTCAACAAAGCACTTCAATCTATCAAACTTGTGATTAGTAAATTGTCCAAAATTCTCAAGCAGGAAGAAAACATTCTTATCAAGAAAGATTTAGCCAAAAAAGCGAATTATTTGGCGGTTCGAACCTCGTTAAATATTATTTAACTGATTATTTAAATTTTTTCTTTTTGAACACTTGATGATGCAGGGGTTCAATATCGACAAGTTTGGCGATCTTTTGTTGGCAGACAAGATTTCAATTGCGTCCAATCACAATGACAAGAATTGTACCTTGTACTTATTCGAGCACGTTCTTATCTGTTACAAAAAAGAAAACAATAATGGTATCAGAAGTACCAATGAATCGCTCGATTATAAATACACACTGTGTTGGCACATATTTGTGCATTCTTTTGTACGCATCGAGGATCATTCAAACCCTGCAAAAGGACTGTTCCAGATTCGGATTTTTTGGCGTAAAACTGACACCGAAATTTTAAGCTGTGTGTTAAAGGGACGTGATACCACGCAAATGGCGTTGTGGACTAATCAGCTTAAAAAACAAGTCAAGGTATACCGCCGCACGGCAGGATTAGTGGCTTTAGGAAAATATGACCGTCAAACTGCTGGGCCTGCTTTACAAGCATTGCTGAATATGAATGCTAGGGATACCGGTCCTTTAATTAACACAACGCTAGTGACTGGATCAAATGAACAGACTGTTTTTTCGCGAAAAGAAACGAATGGCATGTCTTTTCGCAATGTGTTTAAGACTTGGCCAAAGTGGAGTTGATAACCTGTTGACTTAGTTTCTTCCAATAATGTCTCGTTTATTTTTGTAGTACATGCTTGTATTTGATTTTGAAGAAAGTTGAAATTAAAATAAAGCTTTTTGCATGAGTAAGATTTTGTCCAAATAGTGTCGTCGAAGTATTAAGGATACAACCTTCAAGCTTCTCATAATCTTATAATTCAGATAATAGTGCATGATTTAAACTTGAAACAGAGCATTAATTTTCTGCAAGTCTTTTTCCACACTTTCAGAGAAATTTTTGTAAGTTTAAGAATACAAAAAAAAAAAAATAATGCAAGTTACAAGGCGAAAAAATACTTTCTATAGGTTAAAACAAGATTCTGTAAAAAACTGAAAATATCCAAAATATTAAGTCAAAAAATTATTTAAAAGAAAAGCTACAAAGACGCAATTTAGAAAATGAAAAGAGCCTTTTCAAAGAGACTGACGATTTGAATAATATTTTATCTCTTGGCTAAGTAAGATTGGTATGAACAAGGAACAATAGTCAGAAAGAATTGGCCAAACAACAGGAGAAATTGCCAAAAAACTAGCAAGAAGAAAACGCATCCAGCGCAGAAAATTTAAAATTTCTAAAAATGATGTTTGTTATCTTTTTCTTTTGGTTTTGTATCTCCATTTTTTGTTCAAAAGTGTGGGACTTTTTTATCTTTCTTTTCTTTTTTTCTCTCAACAAAATCGTTGAGACAGCCCACAATGGCGCCTGCTGTCAAACCCCCAGTTGCACTAACTACTGCTGTATCGGAGGTCTCACTGAGTGCTAGTCGACGCGTGCCGGGCCCGTATCCAGCTGTTGATGCTCAGCCGTTCGAAAACAAGGCCACCACCGCTACTCTCTTTCTCAAAACAGGCGAAGCTTTTGACGGTATCTCGTTTGGTTATGAAGGTGCATCTATTGCCGGAGAACTGGTTTTCCAGACAGGTACGCGCATATCCGTTGTTTTTACCTTGATAATGAACGTCCAAGTAAAACTGACGTTTTTTTTATTAGGAATGGTTGGCTACCCAGAATCTTTGACTGATCCAAGTTACCGCGGCCAGATTTTAGTTATCACTTTTCCATTGGTAGGCAACTACGGCGTGCCGTCACGCGAGCAAGTTGACAAAGAACTTAACAACTTACCGCTTTATTTCGAGAGCAGTCGAATTCATGTTGCTGGTCTTATTGTGGGCCAATACAGTCAAGAATATTCCCACTATCTGGCTGAATCCTCGCTCTCTGTTTGGCTCAAGCAAAACAAGGTTTGCGCGCTCTTTTTTTATTTGTTGTTGTGATGACTGATTTTAATTTTATCACAGATTCCGGCTCTTTCTGGCATAGATACGCGTGCTTTAACCAAGCGTATTCGTACCAATGGCTCAATTTTGTCTAAAATTCTGTTTCCAAAGAGTCTTGTTGGTCGTGGAGATCTCGAAAACGAACTTCCAGAATGGGGCAGCCACCTCTCCAACCTCGCGTGGTCTGATCCAAATGCGCGTAATCTTGTTGCTGAAGTTTCTGTCAAGAACCCTATCGTATACAATCCTCCGAAAGAAAAGGCTTTGCTGCGGCCAGATGGCAAGCCATTCTGCGTTTTGGCGATTGACGTTGGAATGAAAAACAACCAAATTCGCTGTTTTACCAACCGCGGTGTGCAAGTCCGCCGAGTTCCGTGGAATCACAATATTTTGAAAGAATTATCCGACGTTGACGGCATTTTCATTTCAAACGGTCCCGGCGACCCTACTGTTGTTTCTGAAACTATTGAAAATATTCGCCAAGTTCTTGAAAAGAAGACGCACCCAGTGTTTGGAATTTGTCTTGGACACCAAATTATGGCGTTGGCTTCGGGGGCGTCAACAAAGAAAATGCCATTCGGAAACCGAGGCCACAACATTCCATGTACGAACTTGGATAATGGACGATGCTACATTACTTCACAAAATCATGGTTTCTGTGTTGATATTTCCACTCTTCAGCAGGGATGGTATGAACTATTTGTGAATGCCAATGACGGATCCAATGAAGGAATCGCCAATTCGGAGCTTCCATACTTCAGCGTTCAATTCCACCCAGAAAGCACCCCTGGCCCGTGGGACACAGAATTTTTATTTGATCGCTTTATAGATAGTATCAAGGTTTGCAAAATTGCTGGCAAGCTTGTTCCGTTAGTTAGAGACGTGAAACCGATTGCTCCTCCAAGATTAAGACCGAAAAAGGTACTGGTTCTTGGCTCGGGAGGCTTGTCGATTGGGCAAGCAGGGGAATTTGATTACTCTGGGTCGCAGGTGATAAAAAAAAACAGAAAAAATTGCAACCCTAGTTTTTCTGAGATTACGTAATGAAAATTAGGCAATCAAAGCATTGAAAGAAGAGGGGATCTACACTATTCTCATCAATCCAAACATTGCGACAATCCAAACTTCAAAAGGGCTCGCCGACAAAGTTTACTTCCTGCCTGTCACGCCTGACTTTGTTCGCAAAGTCATTAAGCATGAAAAACCAGACGGGATCTACTGTACGTTTGGAGGACAAACTGCTCTAAATGTGGGAGTCAAAATGAAGGATGAGTTTGCGGGACTTGGTGTCACTGTTCTCGGGACACCGATTGAAACAATTGAAATTACTGAAGACCGAGAACTCTTTGCACAACACATGGAAATGATTGGCGAAAAGTGTGCTCAGAGCTCAAGTGCCACGAACTTCGAAGAAGCTCGTATTGCAGCAAACACTATTGGGTATCCACTTATTGTGCGAGCAGCCTATGCTTTGGGAGGTCTTGGATCTGGCTTTGTTTCAAATGAGGCTGAACTGAAAGAATTGTGCGCGCGCGCGTTTGCAACATCGCCACAAGTTTTGGTTGAAAAAAGTATGAAAGGTTGGAAAGAAGTTGAATATGAAGTTGTCAGAGATTGTCAAGACAACTGTATCACTGTTTGTAACATGGAGGTTGGTATTTTATTTCTTTCGTGAAGAATGTTCAACATTTTTTGCAGAACTTCGACCCTCTTGGCATTCACACCGGAGATTCTATTGTTGTTGCACCATCCCAAACTCTCTCAGATGACGACTATATGATGCTTCGCCGAACTGCTGTTAATGTTATCCGTCATCTTGGTGTGATCGGGGAATGTAACATTCAATACGCACTAAACCCACATTCGAAGGAATACTGCATTATCGAAGTTAACGCGCGTCTTAGCAGAAGCTCGGCGCTGGCTAGTAAAGCGACTGGGTATCCGTTGGTATGTTCACAATAAATATATATATGTACATGAATTTATAATCTCACTTCAATTGAAAATTACAGGCATTCGTTGCTGCCAAGCTTGGACTTAACATTCCGTTGACTGAAGTCAAAAACAGTGTAACGAAAAAGACGATTGCTTGCTTTGAACCCAGTTTAGATTATTGTGTTGTTAAAATTCCAAGATGGGATTTGAAGAAGTTTAACCGCGTTTCAACGAAAATTTCTTCACAAATGAAATCTGTTGGAGAAGTTATGTCGATTGGAAGAAACTTCGAAGAAACTATTCAAAAAGCGATTCGCAATGTTGAATATTCATTCACTGGATTCTCGAAGGTATGTAGTGATATGCCTACCTTCAATATGATTTAAACCGAGCAAATAGAATGACTACATTGATGATATTGATGAGGAATTGAGAAATCCATCTGATCAACGAGTTTTCGCCATTGCAAACGCCATGCACAATGGTTATTCTGTCGATAAGATTCACGAAATGACCAGCATAGACAAATGGTTCTTGCACAAGCTGAAAAATATCGTTGACACCGACATTCAGCTGAGCACACACACAGCACAAACCATTCCGTCTTATTTGCTGCGCGCAGCCAAGCAAGTCGGTATGTCAGATCGTCAAATTGCTAAAGCTGTAGGAACTTCGGAACTTGCTATTAGAAAACTGCGCGTAGACCAAGGAATCACTCCATTTGTAAAACAAATCGACACAGGTTTGTTTTTTTAATCTCGACTCAAATTATTTGATATAAATTCAATTAATAAAAAAGTTGCTGCCGAGTTTCCGTGTTACACCAACTATTTATACATGACGTATAGCGCAATGGAGCATGACGTAGAATTTAATGATAAGGGAATAATGGTTCTTGGTTCTGGTGTGTATCGTATTGGTTCTTCTGTCGAATTCGATTGGTGCGCAGTTCGTTCGATTCGCACTCTTCGAGCAAACAAAATCAAGACTATTATGGTCAATTATAATCCTGAGACCGTTTCGACCGATTATGACGAAGCTGATAGGCTTTACTTTGAGCAGCTCACTCTGGAGCGCATTCTCGATATTTATGAACTTGAAAATGCAGATGGTGTTATTGTGTCCATGGGTGGACAAACTCCGAACAATATTGCTCTGCCCTTGTATCGTGAAAACGTGAAAATTCTAGGAACTAGTCCAGAAATGATTGATAACGCCGAAAATCGATACAAATTCTCCCGTATGTGTGACAAAATTGGAGTCGATCAACCATTATGGAAAGAGCTTACTTCTATTGACGAAGCACATATTTTCTGCGATAAAGTCGGATACCCGGTTCTCGTACGACCATCTTATGTCCTTTCTGGTGCCGCAATGAATGTAGTCTATTCGCCTGCCGATTTAAAAAGCTTCCTTGACATGGCTGTAAATGTTTCTCGCGAATATCCAGTTGTAATTTCGAAATATATCGAAGAAGCGAAAGAGATTGAGATGGACGCCGTTGCTGTTGGCGGAAAGCTTGTCATGCACGTTATTTCCGAACATGTTGAAAACGCTGGAGTTCACTCTGGAGATGCTACATTAGTTCTTCCCCCACAAGATCTGGATCCCGAAACAGTTCGTAAAATCGAAATTGCCACAGCGAAAGTCGCCAATGCATTGAATGCAACTGGTCCCTTGAACATTCAATTTATCGCCAAAAATAATGAAATCAAAATTATCGAATGCAATTTGCGTGCATCACGCAGTTTTCCGTTTGTCTCTAAGGTTCTTGGAGTGGATTTGATTGAGATGGCAACTTTGGCAATGGCCGGACTGCCCTTTGAAGCTTACCCGCAGGTTGATATTCCGCCAAACCAAGTCGCGGTTAAAGTTCCTCAATTTTCTTTCTCCCGTCTGTCTGGTGCAGATCCTGTCCTCGGTGTTGAAATGGCATCTACGGGAGAAGTTGCTTGCTTCGGAAAAGATAAATATGAAGCGTACTTGAAGGGCCTTTTAGCAACAACGTTTGTTCTTCCAAAGAAGAACATTTTGCTTTCAATGGGCTCCTTCAAGGAAAAGAATGAGTTTTTACCATCAGTTGCAAAACTTCACGAAATGGGATATTCTCTCTTTGCCACGGCTGGTACGGCTGATTTCATTCAAGAACACGGAATACCTGTCAAATACCTAGACTCAATTGATGAAGCGACTGGCTCCAGCATCGATGCAGAGCATAGTTTGGATCAATATTTAGCCAACGATTTGATCGACTTATACATTAACTTGCCATCCAAGAACAAGTTCCGTCGACCGGCATCTTATGTCTCTCGTGGATATAGAACACGTCGTATGGCTGTTGACTTTGCTATTCCATTGATCACGAACATAAAATGTGCGAAATTGTTTGTTGAAGCCTTGTCTCGTGGAACAGAGTTTGAAGTGTCGAGCAATGATTACAAGACCAGCCACAAGACTGTCGTTTTGCCAGGCTTGATTAATGCAGCAAATTACTTCCCAGGAGTTATCAACCCGAAAGTCGATCACAACAATGTGACCAATGAGTTTGCAAGGATCAGTCGATCGGCTATTGCAGGAGGTTTTACGTTCCTTTGCAATACAGCTGCTGGATTGGTTAAAGATAAAATCACTTTGGCTTTGGCTCAAACAAATACACGTTCTGGTGTACCTCGAATTGATTATACTTTGAGTGTTGCTGGTCTTTCTGATAATTTTGCTGCGGCAACTGCTGCTTCTTCAGACGCAGCCTCCTTGCAGATTCAACTTGGTGAATCTGATTCGTGCTCTGTTTCAGATCTGATCAACCATTTCAAATCTTGGCCAAGCGATTCTCCAGTTGTTGCATCTGCTCGAGGTACTGATTTGGCTGCTGTTTTGTACGTTGCCAGTTTGCACAAACGGGAAATTCATATTACTTCTGTCTCTACTGGCGAAGATATTTCGATTATTCGTTTAGCGAAAGAAAAAGGACAGGCAGTCACATGTGATGTCAATGTTCATTCTTTATTTATTTCAACCAACGACTTTCCTAATTGTCTTGAATTGAGCGCTCCAAAAGATTTAGTTGCCCTTTGGGATAATGTTGAATCGATTGATTGCTTTACTGTTGGATCTTTGCCATTCCAAATCTGGAAGTCTGCCGCTGCTAATGATAAAGATATTCCGCCTCCTAGTCCAAGTGCAGGTCTTGAAGAAGCTCTGCCACTACTTTTGACAGCTGTTGCTGATGGAAAACTGACTATGGAAGATGTTATTTCTCGAACTCATACTCGGCCACGTGAAATTTTTAGTGTTCCCGAACAGTTGGATACTTATATCGAAGTTGAAGTTGACAGAAAAATAACTGTTAATGCTGAGACGTTTGGTAGCTGGTCTCCATTAATTGGCAAGAATGTTTCTGGCCAAATTCACCGCGTCGTTATTCGCAGTCAGACAGTCTTTTTAGACGGTTTGTTTTTTGGCGAAAGTATTGGGCGCGATGTTACCCTTGCTACAAAAAATATTCTCAAGACCCCTGTGCCAACTATTGCTGCCACACCAAATATTCGTCGCGGTACTACTCTATTCCAGAATGCTCTTGAAATCAGATCACCGACTCGAACTACTATATTTGGAGAACTTTCACAACGGACTGGATCGATTGTTGAAGGAAATGCGTTAATGCAAGGCGCTGCATTCTCCAATGTCAAAGATCTTGCTTTAGACTTGGAGGGAGAAGATAAGAAAAACATTGGATACTTTGGTTCTGGTTATATTTCAGATGTTCCAAGGTTTGTTTTTTTTTTGTTTTTAGTTTGTTTTTTTTTAAATTTGAATTTCATTTTCTAGTTCGTTGTCAAAGTTGACATCGCAATCTCCGTTCTACAAAAAGCATGTTGTTAGCGTTTCTCAATTCAACAGAAATGACTTGCATGTTCTGTTCGGCGTAGCGCAGGAGCTTCGAAACATTGTGGATCGCCGAGGATCAATTCCATTGTTGGCTGGAAAGGTTCTTTGCTCTGCGTTCTATGAAGCTAGCACCAGAACTTCGAGCTCGTTTGAAGCAGCTATGTTGAGATTGGGTGGATCAGTTGTTTCGATAGACCAAATTACGTCTTCTGTTGCAAAAGGAGAGAGTTTGGGCGATACTGTTCGTACTCTAACATCATACGGTGATGCGCTTGTTCTTCGGCACCCTGAGCCTGGCAGTGCAAAAGTTGCGGCAAAGTTCAGCTTAGTTCCAGTAATTAATGCTGGTGATGGAATTGGCGAGCACCCGACACAAGCATTCTTGGACGCTTATACTATTCGTGAAGAGATGGGCACTATTAATGGGTTGACTATCACAATGGTTGGTGATTTGAAGCATGGCCGGACTGTTCACTCTCTAGTCAAGCTGTTGTCCCAATATGACGTCAAAATTAATTTGGTTGCTCCTTCAACTTTGCGCCTGCCGGATGAAATCAAGGAAATTTCACGCAAAAATGGTGTTCGCTGCTACGAAACAATTTCTTTAGATGAAGTTATTTCCAGCACAGATGTTTTATATGTCACGCGAATTCAAAAAGAGCGTTTTACTGATTTATCCGAATATGAACGTGTTTTGGGAACCTACGTCATCAATAATAAGGTTATGAGATCTGCCAAGGAACATATGATTGTAATGCATCCGTTGCCCCGTGTCAACGAAATTGATCCCGAGGTTGACTTTGACCAGAGAGCCGCATACTTTAGGCAGATGAGATATGGTCTGATTGTTCGTATGGCTTTGTTGTTGTTGGTCTTAGGTCGCTCTGGTTAGTTTTTATCATGGGTTTTTGGGCCAAGTTTTGGGTGCTTGGATTTTTATTTAAATAAAGTTATGCAAGAACTGGTTGGAAATGATATATAGAGTGAACTCTTTTGAAAGATACCCGTATTATTTATTTATTCGGGAGAGTTTATTCTGTTTATTATTTCTTCTCATTTCACTTTTTAAAGTTTGCATCCACTTTTTATATAACTTTTTTTCATTCACCTTCACTGCAATTACAAGCGACACAAACTGAGAGACAACCAGCAACAAGCAAAATATAATCTGATGCGTTCTGTCAAGATCTTTCGGTGGCATAGCTTATAAAAATTAGTCGGTGGTACCACTGATAAAAAATAGCGTCGGATTGCGAAGAAAAAACAAACACTGTGAACTAAAAATTTTTTTTTTAAGAAATACCAATAAATATCTAAACTGTTCCAAATTAAATTGAGTTCAAGTTGTTTTCATACATACGCGTGTGTGTATGTATATGTGTGTGGCTTGTGTCTGTGTATGATGAATGTGATGGCATATTGATTGTATTGTTGGAAAAGAATGAGCAAGGAATGAATAGTACGATGTTCCAACAGTTTGAGTATTGTTTGAGTATTTTTTTTTTGCGTTGTTTGCTTGTTCGGAAGTAGAAGATAAAAAAGAAGATAAAATTATCATTATAATATTAAAGAATTGCAACTGAAGCCACTGAAATGGACATGTTGTAATTCACCAAGGCTACACTTAACGTTGCTTCATTTGGTTCCAATATCTGTGGTCATGAAATGCAGATTCATGGAAACACTGATGGCAAACACTACTTCCAAGTTGAGCTTAGCAAAATTAATTGGTACTTATGTGTGACTTGGCTGATTTAGAATTCCGGATTTTTGATTTTTGAATTTTTGAATAAAGTTTCAGTTCTTTTTTTATTTTTTTTTATTTTATTTAATTGTTTGTTTTTGAAAATTTGATTTCGTTGTGAATTTGAATTTTATACGTAAAAATATTTGATTAAGAGCGCTGTTAAGTGCAGAAATTTTTCGTTTCTTTGTATTTCTTCTTTTAACTCAGAAAAATCTGGTGTGAGAACACCAAAAAAGGAAGTCAATTTTCCTTGTGGCCAACTTCAATCTGTTGACAAATTTCTTTCTTGAAATTGACCATTCCTTTCCGTTTGGTTGACTCTTTGTTCGTGTGAGCAACCGCGAACAGTCAGCCTGCTTCTCTCAACAGCAAACCCAACGCCGGCTGTATTTCAGTCCTCTCTTTTTTGCTACTCCGTCCGTCAGTCTGCTGTTGCTTCAAGCTCCAGTGAACAGTTCAGCACCAGTGTATTCTCAGTAGCCCGCGTACGCACAGTCCCGTCTACTCTAGTTTCCGGCGTACGCTTCCCCTCATCTCCTACCGTCGTCACTACTCCAGTTGTTTATGCAAGTTGCGCCCAGCAAAGCCTCTTTTCTCGACTTTGACTTTGTGCTCTTTTCTGACAACAATAACTACAAAAACGACAGTTACAGTAGAAGCAGCAGTAACGCAACCAATACTCTCGCGCTTGACTATCAAGACCTTTTTGCTTTTGCCGCCCGCGACACTCTAAGTTCTCGCACCTGCCAGTCTGCCTCTACTGCCATGAGCAACGCCAGCAACAGCAATAGCATCGGCAGCCCCACCGTCCGTACGGTGCCTCAGCCGTTTAAATGGCCATTGGCTATCCCAGCCAGGTATGGTATTCATTTCTAACCCTACTTTTTCTTGCAATTTTTCTGTGGTGAAGTTGTGGAAAAGTGGCCAACTTTTCGGACTTCCAACTGAAACATCAATTATTCACAACTCCATATTGACATGTCACTCAAAACCAGATTGGCTCCAAATGTAACTACGCCAAACATTGGCACACCACTTGACGTTAACGCGTTTATGTGTCCGTCGCCCTTTGAGACGCCGATGGACAGTTTGCTTGGTCTCGAACTCGCTCTTGCAACTGCGGCGTTTGGTACTTCCAGTCCATACATGAACAGCTTTATGATGCCGTCTCCAGCCGCGGGCGCATTAAATAACTCACCGTTCTTGGGTGCCTATTCTGACACAATCGACTCTTCAAACGCGGGCAAGTCGTTGTTTGACGACTTTGAAGATATTTCCAGTGCTGGAAACGATTTCCCTCTTTTCCCAGACCTTTTTGATTCCAAAGAATATAGCCAACCAGCGACTCCAAAAATGGCTCAGCTTGTCAACACGTCAATTACACATGGAACTCCTCACATTCCTCTACACTCTACTCCGTTCGTTTCTGCGACGCCAATGTTTCCTCAAACCCCAAAAGTTAGCATTTCTATGGAGGATTTGACTGCTCTTATTCAACTTGCCACCAACAACAATCTTAACCTTGGGCCGGCGAACCTGTTCGTTCTTCAACAACAGATTGAAAAGGCTGCTGCAACTGTCGGTGGTACAACAAACCCTACCTCTGCGTCTTCTTCATCGTCCTCAGCCTCCCAATCTTCAGACTCTCGTCCGTCAGCTGGTGGAAGACTTCGCCGTCGTCCCAGCAAATTTTATACATGCTCGATTGAAAACTGTGGCAAACAGTTTTCTCGCAACTTCAACCTAAAAACCCACGAGCTGACACACGAAACAAACCGTTCTCGTGACTTTGTCTGTGATGAGCAAGGTTGTGGCAAAACATTTGTAAGAATCCACGATTTGAACCGTCATGCAGCTGCACACGATCAAAGCAAATGGCACTTTTGTGGAGGCTGTTCTCGTGGGTTTGCACGTATTGATGCCTTGCGGAGGCACGAGAAGAGTGGGTCTGGGGCATGCAAAACTGCCTCTACTTCTGCATGAACGAAAGAACAGGTTCTCTGGAGATACTTTTCTGCCTGCAACATCATCAGGCTCTCTAAAACATTTTTTTAACGAAGATGCTTATTCGACGAAATCACGCTGTTAATGAGGATTTTCTGTTTGCAGAAGGAAAAAAATAATAATTACGCTTTATGCCTCACGGCCGCCCCCTCTTGTCGCGCTCCCCTCTTTTTTCTCTTTATTACCGTTCTGGTTCTCTTACTCTTGTCAACTTTCGTTTAATTTTTTTTTTTTTTTTTTTCGCCTCGTAAACTGTTTTTCGGGGGCAGAAGAAGGGAGGTAAAAAAGTTGTGAGCGTTTTATACATGGAGAGATATTTTCATGGTTTCTTTTTACTTTTTTTGTTCATTCTGGGATTCAGGTCTCCTCTTTTCATCTTTTTCTGGCTTTTTCTTTTTTGACTGGTCATGAGAACAAGGTTTTGGGAAGTGTTTTTTTCTTTTTTTCTTCTTCATTCCTTTTTTTTTCTTATATCTTTGGAAGTATGTATAGCTTTTCTTGCTTCTGTATCTCTTGCTTTTCTCTTCTCGATTTGTGACTAGTTTCAAGTGGTTTTTTTTTCAAGTTCAAGCTTTGCCATGAATTTAATTTTCAATTTCTTCTGTGTTCAAAAAAGTGTTCAAATTCTTCTCTTGATTAGTATTTCAGAAGTGAAGAAACTCGCAATAGCTCAAAAAAAAAAACGTAACGACAGAGGATTTGCCACAAATCGCTTCTCATTCAAAACGAATCGAAAAAATAAATAATGACTCACTATCCTACCAATTCGAAATCACGCCACGACAATGTTTGACAACCCAGACTTTATCGGCAATTAGCTCCACGAAGCGCATATCGATCCGAATGCCGGTGCATCGTTGGATAGCTATTCATTTGATATCACCGCTGCTATAATCAGACAGACGTCAATATAAGAATTTATAAGAACGTTTAATTTAGTTATTTTTTTGTAAGTTACAAAAACCAACTACCGTTCTGTAACTGAACGACGAAACAGAAACATGGGCGTAAGAATGTGAGTGGTTGAGAACTTGCATAAACGCAACTGCAAGGCATAACCAGGTCGTTAAAAAGGAATATCACTATCGGAACAAAACAATTTGATACAGCTATCATATCAAAATATTCACATTTGTTCCGCGTGGAGCAACGTGAGTGTCATACATGTTTTTACATTATTTGAGAGTCACGCGAATCAATTAAAATTGAACAAAGCTAATCACACAAAATTCAGACTTTTTCATTTGAATGCAAGGAATTATCTGAATAAATGCGTTGCGAAACAGAAGGAGATTGACTAGGAAAAAAACATTATGCTTTTGAGGGAAAAATTTTTGCTATCGTCATCCAACGCCGCTGTTGAAGTTAATGGTTTTTGTCCTAGATGGCATTGAAGATACTACTGTCCCTGAAAAACTAGGTGGAAGCAAAAAAGTCGAAGAGTCGGTCAAAAGATGGTAGAGAAAGTAAATTGCTCGGAGACTAGTAGCGGTAGGGAATAATAAATGGTATATGGAAACCAGAAACGTAAGCGCTTGCTTGTAATTTTTTTTTTGATTTATGTTTTGGATATTTAAATGCAAAATTTTTCTCATTCCGAAATTGGTGTAAATCAACAAGATACTGGAACTTCACAACTATATTGCAGTAATCGTATCTCGGTCGCTCGAAAATCTCTGGACACATGAAATCAGAGTTCTGAATAGCCAAAAAAAAAAAAATCCACACCGGATATTCTGTCTTAAAAGATAATGTCATGTCACAACTTTTTTGGCATTGAAATCGCACTTGCGATATTCGACAATTCATGCCGTAGACAGTTGTTCAAAATTGTTTTGCTGAAATTCAATATCAGTACAACGGATATGGTAAAGATGTTGAATGGAGCAAAATTGCACATCAACGCAATATCATTGTTTACTCGCGGAGATTTATTATTTCTTTATTTTATGGCACGGTGTATTCACATTACAATCAAAATGGTTCTCTTGGAATATAATAAAAAATGTAAATACAATTCAAATGAATATTAAAAAATTATCCGTGAATATGTGGATGCATATTATTTTTTTCAACAAAAGAAAATAATTCCAATAATAGTTATAAGTTGGAAAGAAATTTGAAGCAACATATTATTCATTAACTTAGTGTATTTAAATTGTTCTTATTTGTCAATATATATATATATATATATTATTTCCCCCTCCCGATTGACTCAGATGTCCACGTAGAATATATTTCTATAAAACAGGAAATATATTTTTGATATTTGCATCCTGAAATAACTCATCTTAATTTTATATTGCCTAATAAAAAAAATTTGATTTATTATTATTTGTCGACTTATTATGCTTTTACGTTTCCATGAGTCATAATTATACTAAAGACCAAATATATAATGTGTTAAAAATAATGTCCATCGAATGCGCTTGCTTGGATTTTTGATGTCGCTGTTTTCCGGTTAATTTCATTATGAAATGAAATGAAAAAAAATTCTGACAGTGTCTCTTTTTTTTTCATTAAAGTTTTCATTTAAGCCACCATCAGCGTCAATGATATTCTATGAGAGAAAGAAAGTTGAAGTGATTGTCTGCTGGACGGTAGAAAAATAACCAGTTGAAGGAGTACCATGGCGGCACCAGGTGTCTGTCAGAAGTCGGCGAGATTTTGTTTGTTTATCCACTGCCCGCAACAAAAAATTTTCATTTTGAAATTGATATAAACAAGTCATTAATCTTTTCTATAAGATAATAATTAAGTGAAAAATGACGACAGTTACCTCTGCAAGCAACACTTACTCGTTCATAACGATCAATGACGCGGCGGACCCGACATTCAACCAACTGTTGGGCATTAACAACGCAAACACGATTGCCGGTTACTTTGGCAGCGGCGCTACCGACCACCCTAATGTCGGATACATCCTCGCTTCGCCAAACTACCTGACTAATATCGACTTGGCCAACTTTCCCAACGCCAACCAGACGCAGCAGATTGGCATTAATGCGGACGGCACTACCGTCGGCTTCTATGTAGACGCAGAAGGAAACAACTTTGGCTTCGTGTTCGCGTCAGGCACTTATACTACAGTTGCCAGCCCTGAGACCGGTGCGGGCACCGTCAATCAGTTGCTGGGTCTCAACGGTGGCTATGCAGTTGGCTTCTTCACGGACGAGACTGGCAACAACCATGGTTACTCGTACGACATTGCGACGCAGGCGTTCGCTGATGTCACGCCCCCTGCTGCCTTCGCTTGCACATCCACCACTGCCACTTCCACCAACAACAACGGAGATGTTGTTGGCTTCTGCGACACAGACGCAAACACCACCATCTCTTTCTTTGCCAACAGCGGCAGCTACCTGCAGCTCAACGTGCCTGGCTCCACAAACACTCAAGCGTTTGGTATCAACATTAACAGGGATGTTGTCGGTTCGTTCGTTGACGCCGAAGGGGTCACCCACGGCTTTATTGCGACCGGCGCGAACACCGCCACTCCCACCTACCAGTCCATTGACCACCCCAGTGCCGTAAACTCGACTATTCTCAACGGCATCAATGACCAGGGCTACATTGTAGGCTTCTACCTTGATGCTGGCGGCAACACTAACGGTGTGCTTGCAACCCCTGGCGGGACAGGTTCCACCTCTATTGCTCCTGGCTCTGGCATTGCCACTATTGCCACTAGTAGCTCTGCTTCCACGGTACCGGCCAGCTCTACTACTACAACTACTACAACTGCTGCTTCAGCAACTGTTGCCAAAGTTAGCAGTGTTTCAATTCCTACTGGCCTTACAAGTGGTTCTGCAATGAACTTTTCTCTGTTTTCAGCTGCAATTTTAGCTGCCATCAGTGTTTTGATTATTTGATTATTTTTTTTTTTTGTTCTACAATAAAATACAAATCCTTTTTTTTCGTGTACAATTGTTGAATGGATTGTTTTTTGTTGGTAACTTCAATAAAAACCAAATTTTTCCTAGGTGTTTGCAGCCATGCAACAGTTTTTAATTAATTAACTATGTGCCTGTCATTTATTATCTTGTTTTATATTTCTGCGTGTTTCTATTGTCACCTTTAATTTATTGTTGTATTGTCGAAAGAGATTTGATTGGATGAAGATAATTTCTGTGACGCACCAGCTGCCGGTTGTGGTGGCGGCGACGGGGGCGGGGCAGAGGGAGGCGACGGCGCGACGCGGGCACTCGGCGCTGTATGCGGGGCT
>JADGJH010000003.1:0-29453 GCA_027596945.1 Physocladia obscura
AAAAAAAATAAAAAACACAAAATAAAACCATTCACAGTTATCAAATAGTTTTAAAAAAATATAATATTCAAACAGCATTAATCAAAGTTGTGATAAATCGAGGATTGGAGGGGAAAAAAAAATAATAAAAAAAATAACAAACAATTAGGAATAATATTACAACGATAATTTAAATTGAATAAAGATCTGGCAAGTTTCAAATACTCTCTTTGCAATCCCATATCACAACTATGTAATTGGATCTTATTAGAAGGCTCAATTCGACCAAATACTATTCGGCATCACAAAAATTGATTTTGCCGTTGATATATTGCTGTACTGCTGTTGCTGCTGTTGCTTTTGCGGATTTGGCGGTTGCGGCATTTGCACTGGCTGCTGCTGTTGTTGCTGTTGCTGCTGCTGTTGTTGTTGCAGCAGAATTTGATTCTGATTTTGATATTGCTGAAATATCAAATGCTGTTGATGAGAAGAAGCTATTTGCGTGTTCCAAAGTGTGTTTTGTCCAATATTACTAGCGCTTTGTCTACGACCGGAATTGTACCCGTAACTACCCCCCATTACTTGATTGCTATCGTGAACATTTCCAACCCGTGCAGAATTCCATCCTTCGCCGCTAACTGCGCCGCCGATATTTCCAAGACTAAGTCGTCTATTCATTGCATGTGGAGGCATGAATACAGAAGAGGGCTCTCCAGAAAACGCCATCGTGACACCCATTGAACTACTTGCAGCCACGTTATTCATAATTTGTTGATTAAAGCTCAAAACTGAAGCCATTGCATTATTCTGCACAATTGACTTTGAATTCATCGGTGGGACAACTGGCTTAATTGGAATTGAACCTATAGCGTTAGCGCCACCGTAAAGATTTGATCGTTGTTCATTTCCATTCGCAAAAACGTTCGATGGGTTTGAGTTGTCACTTGTCCAGGTTGGTGTAGTTCCGTATCTTGGAGGAACTCCATTTGTTCTCAAAAATGGCAGAGGTATGTTTGCAGAAAAATCAGCGTTTGGAGACAGGTATTTCAATGCTTCAGAAGAATTAGCCATTCTTATGCTGGCATTTTGCGTTTCATAGCTGCTATTTGAGGCCATCATAGTTGCTGCCGGCGAGCTTCTGGCACTTCCAGACGACAAAGTCAACGAAGACGAAACATTCGAATACTGCTGTGGCAGTAGTGGCAATGGTGGTGGACCCCAGCGCGCAGGAACGATGTTTGTTTTTGAGTTTGGCCCCCACCTCGGAATATTATCAATATCTTTTTCCCAATTCGCACCTGTAGTAAAAGTATCTTGCTTGCGCGGCGGACTATCCCAGGTACATTTCAGAACCTCCATCAGCAAATTATCCTGTGTCGTAGTCATGGGAGCTTCAGGACTCGCTTGTAGCACCTTTATTGCAGGAAGCCATGGATTCTCAATATGTGATTTTGACATAAATCCTTGTGGCTGCTGTTGTATATTAGTCTGTGATGGTTGCCACTGCCACGGTCCTTCCCCGTTGAGCGAATCTTGTTCGTTTTTGGCATGACCAGCGTCGTTTCCAGAAAGGCTCCATCCGTCATACTTCTGCGCAAGTTGCGAGCTACTCATTAGTTGGGAGCGCGTGCGAAGAAGTGTTTTTTCGCTTCCTTCATTTGGACGTGTCAAAAAATGTTGCGGCTGTGGTTGTGGAGTTGAAGATAAGGATGCCTTGTAAAATTCGATTGAGTTTAAACTACAGCTTTTTTTCAAAGCATGTGATGGTGCAAGCTGGCCAGTGCTTGCGCCAATACACGAAAATTCCAATTTATCAACTTTGATGGAATCGTTACGTTTGCGGCCCAGTTTTTCCAAGCGGCCTATCAAAATATAAAATAAGTTTAAATCACCAAGAAAAATTAATGGAAAAAAAATTTACTTGGATCATACTCCACTTTCAGTTTTGCACCGTGAAATCTCTAAAGAAATGAAATTATTGGGCTTTTCTAAAAGAAACAAGCAAAGGGAAGACCGATTTACCTCTCCATTCATTTTCAACACCGAATCGCGGTCCACCTCCCTGACATCCAGAAAAGCAAAGGGCCGTCTATCTGCACGCTTATTGTTCACAATCTTGCATTTCAAAATCTGCATAGCCGAAATAAATAAATAAATGTCTTCATTCGCAAAAAAATAACTTACATTCAGATGACGAAATTTCGCTTTCAATTCAGACTCCGTCGTTTCATCAGGAAAATTACCAACCAAAATTGTGCATATCGATGAGTTCTAAAAGATCAAAATCAGTCAATTATTCGTGCGTGATTACACTGAGCAAAAAACTTGCGTCAATTTCCGACAACGAAATCTCAGTAAGATCGGATAATGTGTCGAATTCTCCATTATTTCCTTTGAATACAGAGCAAGACTCGGAAGTTGTTGCTTCAGATCCCATTGTAGATATGCTATTTCCACCGGAGAATCCGCCGCCACCGGCCACCCAGTTTGGCGTTCCAGCAGAATTATGATTGATATGGTTGTATATTGGGAACTGACGCGGATTGAACGGTTCAGGGTTTCCCCAGTTGTCGCTTGGCGATGATACACTGGAAGAGAGAGATGCTGCCTCACTCGAACGTTGGCCTGAAATATCCCAAGGATTACTTGCTGCACCGATACGCAAAAGCGGAATATGTGATTTGGAATCAGATTCTAGGTTTGAATTCGAAAACAACGGTTTTTGCTGGAGTCCTTTTAATTTGATTAATTATTTTCAGTAAACTTTAAAAATTGTAAAAACCGACCAATATTATTGATGGTATGGGAGACATTCCCGTCGACAACATGAACTGCAACATAGCGTGAATCCATATCTTTCATTACAGCAACAGCTGGCAAAGGTACTTTGCTGTTATCCAAGTTTTGAAACGACAGATCAAGAAGTTTGTACAAATGTTGCTGTGTTTGACTTTTCGTTTTGAGTTAAAAGGCAAAAAAAATTTAAAAAATTAAAAATATAGGCAAATAAACAAGCGAAAACACCCCACTTTGCCATATTAAAAACTTGACCCAAATAGTGATGAATGTATTGAAAAATTTGTTTCGAGGGTGAAATGGCATCATTCTTTGAAAAGTTGAGTACTAAGTCAACCTAAAGGGCAAAAAGAAAAATCAGTTTTGGACGAAAACAAAGTAAGTCAACATACTTCTAAAAATGACGCGAAAATTGACGTAAACGGCGCATAGCTATTCAATTCATCTACAATAGCAAGTCGAACTTCACTCTTCCCCAGTGGAGCAGACTGTTGCGACACAGTCATCACATTTAATAGCTCGTTCAACAGATGAAACGCCATATCTTCGATTTGCGTACTTATGGTTGAAGAATTAGGACCCATGGTAGGTATTACAGATGAAGGGAAATTAAAAAGACGTAAAACGCAGTTATTAGGTTTAAGAACGGCAACGTTCGAGGTATTCGATAAAATATATAGATTTTGAACAGATAGAGATCCTTGGATGAATTTTGCGATGAGCGTAGACTGTGTTATTTTAATAAAAAACAAAAAATAAGCAACAAGCATAAACGGGTCAACAAGATTAAGATTTAAAAAAGTGGGAATTTACATCATCGTTGGGGCCTGGTATCACATAGATGGGAATCGGAATTTTTTTTTCGCCAGTGAGATATTCAATCAAATCTGCGGCTGAGGATCGCGCATTATTAAAATGTTGTTGGTTCCAGATGTTATCCGTAGATTTTCGTCTTTGAAGTATGACAGAAGTCGTTGAATAAGAGTGCAAAGCATCTTTCTCTGTTTTGAAAAAATTAATCGTCAAGCCACTCCGGCGAATTTGCAGGGTTTGTTTGCTTGCATAAACACACTCACCAAAAGAAAACCCAAAGTCTCCGCTCGCGTGAACAATGCAATCGGCGCCAGACTCGTGCGCGAGTTTCAACAGCTCAGAGACGCGACCTTTCAGTGAATGCTTGAGTTATTGCAAAAATTGGACTGATTCGAAAACATACCTTTGCAATTAGAGACACAAAGAATTGTGCTATCACCGGAAAAGACCATATTTTGTTGGTCTATTGGATCGAAATTAGCGGGGCTGGCTTGCATGTTGTAAAACTTGAGTGGGTGGTGGTTTGATTTCTCTGCTTTTTTTTTTCTCTATTTGTTGTAATTGTGAATGCTTGTAAACTTCAAATATTACTTTCAATTTATGTTTCTAATAAGCAAATAAAAAAAAAAAAAGGTATTGAAGATTCAGACGGCAAGGGTAGAGTTAAATTCTCAAATGTACACTCAATTGCATAAATTAGAAAAACAGCATCTGGCTTTACGCAACTACACCAAATCACTCAAAGCATAGTACACGATTTCGAGCGAGTCTGAAACAATCGCTAGAACAAGTCTGCCAGTTTTTAATACATCAGAATTTTTTCGCGAAGCAAAAAATGACATTCAACGTAACTCTGCACATTCGCTGCCCCCCTGACTGATGGAACGCACGCGAACGAGATCAGCTTTAATGCTGGATGGGAAAAATGAATAACCAGGATATTGTTTCAAGTGAACAACAAAACAGAAAAAACCTATCGAATGAGATCAAGTCGCAAATCCGCACAGCTTTTACAATGCAACGCTGATCACCGCGCGAACACAAAATCAGCCGAGTTCCGTCGGTTTCGATGCAAACTGCGTTTTCCCATCGCCGCAATGGACTGACAAGATCTGCAATCACCACTTGTTCCATTTTAAATCAATTTTGAACAAACCAATCGAAAAACGAATCACATTATTCAAAATCCAATCGACGATGTCACTGGCATTATTACCGTTGCAGCAATATCGACACATTCGGTAAAGCAACAAGTGGGAATTGGAAGCGTTGCCCTTCTTTGCAAATTTAGCTGTAAACAATAGCTATGCAATTACAATGGCAAAACAACTACCCCCATAACATAATATTTTTAATTAGCTTAATTATTTTTTTCTTTCTTTTCATTCTTGTCATTTTCTTTGACTACTGCCAAATAACACGCACTGGGTTGTAGTTATGATAAAATTGAAAGGATTTTTGAGTACTTCATGAATTTTCTTTATATTATAGTTGCAAGTGATTTTTGGAAGTTAAAAAAGATAATAATAATAAAAATTAATAATTTATGTTTTGCGCAAATGTTTCACCTCAATTTACTTAATCATTATTGTTCAAATTTTTGGCATATAAAAGCAACTTTTGATGTGGGAAACATCTGTCCGATTGAAATGAAAGGAGTCGGAAATTTGTTGAATTTTTTTTTTCTTTTTTTCATCCCTTTTTCCTCCAAAACTCAAAAACATAAAGGTGCGTGTTTGTCTCAGCCCAGAGTGCAACAATCGAAAACCGTAGTCGCAACCGAATAGCCCCGGCCTCCTCTTCTCGCTTTTGCCTACGTCGCTACCTGTATTGTAATGCTAACCCACTACGTACTATTTGCAGATGTCATCGAAAGCTGTCGGCATTGATTTGGGTACTACTTATTCGTGTGTCGGTGTATGGCAAAACGACCGTGGTATGTATTACAATTTACCGATTCTTTTTCGCTCACTGATGTTCTGCATTTTATAAATAGTCGAAATTATTGCCAACGACCAGGGTAACCGTACCACCCCATCGTACGTTGCATTTTCTGACTCCGAACGATTGATTGGTGATGCTGCCAAGAATCAGGTCGCCATGTAAGAATATTCTCTGATCACCTTCATTGTTTATTTTCCGATTTATTTTCCGAACTTGCAAAAATTGAAACAACACCAATTTTCAGGAACCCGCTCAACACTGTTTTCGATGCCAAGCGTTTGATTGGTCGTCGTTTTAATGACATTGAGGTCCAGGCCGATATTAAGCACTGGCCATTCAAGGTTGTTAACAAGGAAACCAAACCGTTGATTGAGGTTGAATTCAAGGGTGAGACAAAAACCTTCTCCCCAGAAGAAATCTCGTCAATGGTTCTCTTGAAGATGAAGGAAATTGCTGAAGCTTACCTTGGTGCCGCGGTCACTGAAGCTGTCGTTACTGTACCAGCTTACTTTAACGACGCTCAACGTACTGCCACTAAAGATGCCGGTGTTATCTCTGGACTAAATGTTCTTCGTGTTATCAACGAGCCAACTGCTGCCGCTATTGCCTACGGTCTCGACAAGAAGACTGTTGGTGCCAAAACTGTTCTCATCTTCGACTTGGGAGGTGGTACTTTCGATGTTTCCCTGTTGACCATCGAAGATGGAATCTTTGAAGTGAAAGCCACTGCCGGTGACACTCACTTGGGAGGAGAGGATTTTGACAACCGTCTTGTGTCCCACTTTGCTCAGGAATTTAAGCGCAAGCACAAGAAGGATCTTTCAGTTAACCCGCGAGCTCTACGTCGTCTCCGGACTGCTTGCGAACGTGCCAAGCGCACTCTTTCTTCTGCCACTCAAACTACCGTCGAAATCGACTCTCTTTTTGACGGTGTCGACTTTTACACTTCTATTACCCGTGCCCGTTTCGAGGAACTTTGCCAGGACCTCTTCAAGTCAACTGTTGACCCAGTTGATAAGGTTTTGAAGGATGCTAAGACGGACAAAGCCTCAGTTGATGACATTGTCCTAGTCGGAGGATCCACTCGTATTCCAAAGGTCCAGAAGCTTGTTTCCGACTTCTTTAACGGAAAGGAACTCAACAAGTCTATCAACCCAGATGAAGCTGTTGCATATGGTGCCGCTGTTCAGGCTGCTATCATGACCGGAGTTGCTTCTGAGCAAACAGAAAACATGATTCTTCTTGACGTTGCCCCACTTTCGCTGGGAATTGAAACTGTCGGAGGAGTCATGACCCCAATCATTAAGCGGAACACCACTGTCCCAACAAAGCAAGCTGAAACTTTTTCCACCAACGCTGACAACCAACCGGCTGTTCAGATCCAAATTTACGAAGGCGAACGTGCCCGCACGAAGGACAACAACCTCCTTGGACAATTTGAGCTCTCTGGAATTCCACCAGCCCCACGTGGAGTCCCACAAATTGATGTCACTTTCGACGTCGATGCCAACGGTATCCTGAACGTGTCTGCTGTCGACAAGTCCACTGGAAAGCAGAATAAGATCACCATCACCAACGACAAGGGCCGTCTCACCAAGGAAGAAATCGAGCGAATGGTTTCCGAAGCCGAAAAGTTCAAGGCTGAAGATGATGCTGCTGGAGTTCGCATTGCTGCCAAGAATGCATTCGAAACCTATGCCTACAATCTCCGTAACACGGTCGGTGAAGCCCGTGTATCAGCCAAACTAACAAAAGCGGACAAGCTGAAGCTAACCACTGTTATTGACGAGAGTATCAGATGGTTGGATCTTAATCAAGAGGCCGACAAGAATGAATACGAGCACAAGCGCAAAGAGCTTGAACGTACCGCTAACCCAATCATCTCTAAGATCTACGGAGGAGCTGCCACAGGACGTGCTGGTAAGGGTAAGGCTGCTGCTACGGCCGCTTCTGCTGCGGATGACCTGGATTAAATTACTTATCATGACTTGAAATCGGTCAACAAAAAATAAATATTCAGTCCATAAATTTTGTTGTTTTTTTGTTCATTGCAAACTCTTAATCAAAGGTGAAGACTTTTTCACAGGAATTTCCAAACAATATTTGTTTAAATCTGGCAATTTCTAAATTTTATGTTAATAGAAGCTCGTTTATAAAAGACTGCAATAAATACGTAGAATCCAACTTAAACACAATTGACGAGTCTTTAAGCTGATAAGATAAAAAATTATTGGAGCAACGGGCTTAGAATAGGTGTTCTTGCTGATTTTCAGGATTTCGCTTGGTGTTAAACGTAAGTGATTGGAGTGTTAAAACCAAAATCCAACTCTCGGATATGCAAGGAGGTGTCCCATTCTCAAATTCCAATTCCGAGTCAAACCCATACATTAAAGAGTCAAAGTGAGGTCTTTGGATATGAAGTGTCAAAACTAAATCGAATATTAGAGAGAAAAGAATAAAAAGATTGGGAAGTTGTTTCGAAAAGAGACTTATCTGTGTCTTCACTTTCGTCACCGAGTCTCCAAACGCCATTTAGATTCTCTATCTCTGTGTAATCGCAGAGGCGAGCTTTACGGAATAGTCACAAAGCCATTTTGCCCGAAACAAAATAAACCACTGCAACTTGAAAACTTTGAAAGAAAAAGAATAAAAGAATGGCATAAATGGATTGTTCATTTCTACAAGCTCTAGAGTGACTGGGTTTGAGAAATAAGGACTTGTTCTGTGTAATTTTTCTTTGTGAAGAAATACACATTTATTTGATTATCGATTCCCCCGCCCTATGATTCCTTTTTTTATCATTGACCGGACGCTGTGTTTTTTAACCGTTTCTTTTTCAAGCCCTTTTTGGGGTATCGCAGAAGCTGCAGCAGATTTTCCTCGAGCTACTGTGGGATTCACAAAATTTTCACCAATTGCTGATGGGAATACGCCACCGCAAGAAGCGGAAATGTAAGTCAACATACCATCGCCACTACTCGAATTCCCAAACTCATCTGGTGATAGATAAGTTCCAGGCGCGTGGCCGGTGGGCTCGATAATATAGGATTGCTTGTACGTCACAACAGGAATGGTGGTGAGCCTTATGCGTGCGGGCATAAGATGCGGTGGGACGGTTGGAGATGACAATGTGCCAAATTGTGAAAGGGCATTGCCACCATGTCCAGAAAGAGACGGCAGTGTTGCGTGTGCCATCATACCGAATGCCGGAGGATAGTATGATGCTGCAAACTGCGGCGGTTGTTGGCTCCAGAAAGTTCCTACGGTGGGGTTTGTATTTGCAGTGACAGGAATTTTTTTTGAAACACTTGGACTGGGCTTATTGATGATTGTTATCCGCGTTTTCGGAACTGTTTTAGGTTTTGGTGGCGGAACTGATGATTTCTTATTGGTGTCAAAATCATCATCCATAATAGATGCATTGATTCGTGATTTTGGGGGCGGCTGAACTTTTTGTGTAGCTCGCGTTATTAAAGCCTTTTTTATTGGGCTTTCCGGCGGTGGCGGTGGTGTTTCATCGTCATCCATGATACTTCTTGAATTGTACAATTTGGGTGTCGATGAAATCTTGGGTTTCAATTGACTATTTTTTGCAGTTGTGGTTGTATTTGTTTCTTCAACGGCAGACTGTGTTATATACTGTGTCAAGTATTTCACTGCTTCTGGAGATACCATTCCATCACGTTCAGCAGCACGTATCGCTGATAAAGACAGAGAAAGCCGGTTGTTTTTTGTTGTCAGTGAATTTCTTGGGGAATCTGATTTTGGTGATTGGTTTCTCGTGGATGCTTTGGGAAATAAAAATAGTAAACCTTTGTTATATTTTCGTGCTATCCTATCTGAATATCGTTCTTGACTTGACGTGGAATTATTTTCGTCATATTGTGACCGATCACGACGTGAAAAGTTTTCAGTATCCTCCAACTCAACGATGTGTTCATTTTGATAATGATCAACCTGGTAATTAAGTCAGGGAAAGTTTCAATAATTACAACTACATACTTCTGATCTAACTCCCAGTCGTTTTTGAAATAATAGCTGTTGCTGTTCCCCGTTTTTATCGTATAAATCGTTTTGCTCTATCGATTTCGATATCCAATCATCTGAATCATGATGCCCAAATCTATGTATCGTATATATTTCTCCTTGATTCTCGTCATCCGTCAATCCTGCAACAAGAGCCGTTGAGCCCCTATATGCAATGCTTCTGATAGCTTTCCGCCTCGATGATGGATTTCGAGCCAAATCCAATTGCCTTTTTTTTAATTTCAAGTGTTCCTCTTCTTTTTTGGCTTGCGCAGCATAATGCGGTGGCGGCGCAGGCTGATTTGCAACAACTCGTCGGTTTGAAGTGCTTTTTGAATTCGTCACAGGTCTACTATCGTTTTCAGGATCCAAAAGTCCCATTGCAGAAAACCCATCATTTGCCAATAGCTTCGCCCGAATCCGGCGTTGAAAAATTTCAGATTCTGGTTCACGTGTACTCAATTTTTGAGATGCGAGTGGTTTTAGCGTTGTGACCTTTTTTGCCGATTTCAATGGTTCTGCGCGGTATTTTGGTTCCTCAAGTCTTCGTCGTTGTGGCTGAGGAGGTGAGAGAGATTTCGAAGTGGGTTGTTTGTAAACAGTTGTTGGCAATATAGGAGTAGAAAAAGTGTCAGCGAATTCGTTTGCTTCAGCAACTGGTTCTTGTATTTCTGGACTTGATTCAATACTTTCTATTTCCTCCTTTTCATTTTTCGAATTTGGTTTTTTCGCTTCTGATACTGTTTTCTCCACCACTTTCAGTTTCGATTTTTTGACTGTTATTTTCTCTACGTCTTTTATTGCCGCCGTATTCGATTTATTGGTTCCTTTTGGCGTCGTGTTAACTTTACGTGGAGGATCGACTTGCACCAATTTCTTTTTGGGAACAACAACTTTCTTCTTTGTTTCTGGTAAAATGGGCGATGAATTTTGATTAGCAGGGCTGCTATCAAAGGTAATACTATTTTCACGAATGCTATTAACATTGCCACTTTCTGTAATTTTTTCAAGCAGCTCCTCTTTGCTTTGGAAAGATTCTTTTTCGAATAATACTTTATCGATAACTTCGATATTTGATAATTGAATTGCAGCAGTTGCTGGACGCGGCAATCTTTCATCCATTGCAGAAACTTCGTTGATTGCGCTAAGTTGTTTATTTAATGGATTCGAGTGGGATGCATCGATTGGCTCAGCAGTTGCTGTTCGACTTCGTTGAGGCATTTTTTGAGGAGAAACACGATTATTTGTTGGGCTGACATCATTGTTACCGTCATCTCCTTCTGACAGAAATTGAAATAAAACGATACGGTATTTAATGTTTGAAAACAATTTTTATAGAAACATAACTGTGTACCTTGACTATCTGTGAAATTTTCGTTTGAATTTCGCAAATTGTTTCCATCCGGTGTGAGATCCCCTTCATCAGGATCTGATATCGGTTCATTTAATTCAGCGCGTTGCGGGTTTACTTCAGGTGCATGTAACGATAATCCAACGGATTTAATTTCTGGTGGCGGACTGTTGGGTTTCACAAAGAAATCTTTCCTGATGACTAAATCTGGGGACTTTTTTGGAAATATGCGAAAAGCAGTGACAATATACAAGAAGCCAAGCCAGTATCATCAGAGGTATTGGTGTTTTAATTGGGAATTGAACATGTAAATCAATAAAATTTAAATCAATTTGACTCTCAACTGACCTTTGGATTCGAAGTCGGAAGTGTTGGAAGTTCAGAATTTGCAGTTAAATTTTCATTTTTCGTCTCTGCTGCTGTATTTGGAGTTTTTGCCTTCTTTCGAAACATTTTTGACTGCAATGGAAGTGTTTTTTGAAAGACAAGGGATTTTCAGCCATGAAAAAAAATAGTCCTTTGTTCTTTGGAAAAATTTAAATGATGTACTAGTGCATTGCGCTAAATGATGCACTAGTGCATCATGTAGGACAACGTAAAAATTCAGTAGTCGAATTTTGACATCTTGAGTGCAAATTTTTTTGACTCATAATACTAAATTTTGTGTCTTATTTTTTATCAATCTGTTTTTTTTGACCTCCATGGGTGTTCCAAAACTATTTAAACTCAAGCATTTTCTTCATTTTATTATTGTCCATTTTAAATAAAAGAAGTCTTTATTAAACATTAAAACTCTCTTGTCATTTAGTTCTGAGAGACAAAGTATTGAATTAGCTAACTCAAGCCCATTTAGCAATTGGTAGCAAGTGTTGAATCCTGCATTGACAGATTGGTTTCAAACTGTTGGAATTTTATATCTCCACTTTTGGTTACAATGACCTATTTCCTCAGTCATATACTTTTCAAATAAACAAAACTTTCTCATCCAATTTAACAAAAATTGGATTTAAAGGTCTTCAACATTTATTATTTAATCTCATGCATTCAGTTTGTGTACCAAGACTATAATGCAACAGCAAGCTACTACACAAAGAATAGAAAGTGGAGGAACATCTAGAGGAGTGGCAATTGCGCTCACAAATTGCACATGATATGTAAATCTGCCAAACAATTACCAAAACTTATCAGAAAAGTTATATAGACCCAAAAAATGCAAAAATGACTTGCAAAAATATACCCTGAAGATAAATGAATTTGTGAGTGAAAGTACAATGATACAGAGACTCAAAAACTACAAGAATATGGAATAAAGAAAGGGAGAAGGATCCTATTAGAATACCCTAAGAAACTTCCATCAAAGGAGGAGCAGCTATGCAAACCTCAAGATATACAGCATATATGTGAACAATTCACAATACTTTTACAGGAAACTGAAAAAGTGTCGCTTGAAACAGCACATAAATCACTGCCAGGAAAACTGGGATAGCAACCCAACAAAATACCTGAAGAAAATTTTACTTTCACTATATTTTGTTGCAGGCAGGCTGCACGCAAACCAGTATTTCCAGTATTTCTGAGCAAGTATTTGTCAAGTCAAGAAAAATACAATTTTAAATTACAGTTGATTTAAAAATGAATGAGACAAGTGAAAAAACTTCCATTTTTTAATTGAAAATACTTGGTTATATTTATGATGGCTCACATCAACATTCAGATCCACTTCTTTGGCACATTATTTGCATATGCTTGGAAGATTAAAGTATGTAAGTAATGGAAAAGCAAGTTTTTGATGATTGCTCTACTGTTTCTCAAACTTTTGGATATTTTTGAGCATTTGGAACAGTAAGAAATCCATTTGTTAGAACTGTAGGTTTGAGATGAGCTTTGGAAAACTATATTTCAGATGTGGGTTCTAAATTTGCTGATATCATTATTCAATCTCCTTTCAGTATATTAAAACTTTATTCAATCTATGGTTTGATTGGTATCTAGATGAACTTTGGGATCAGGTATACAAATACAGTGATAAATTTGTTTCTGTTGCAACTGTTTGGAGGGCATTAAAAAGATTTGGATATTCACATAAGCATGTAACATCTAATGTAATTTCTTATATTTTTCCAACATTCAATATTTCTTTAAGCTTTCTGTTGAAGTTGCAGAGCAGAATGAGATTGAATGCCAAAATTTTCTTCATTACATTGGACAATTTGATCCTAAACAACTAGTATTTGCTGATGAAGCCACTGTAAATAAAAAAACAATGAAGTAGCATTGGGGTTATGCATGGACTAGACTTAGAGCAAATATATGGGCCCATTTGTTTGAGGACAAGGGGACTCAATTGTTAGTGTTATATTGTTAAAATGATAATTGCCTTTCTCAATCAAGCATGGTTTCCTATATGTTGATATATAGGAACATACCAGCCCAGGGACCTTAGGGGTAGGGTCCTTAGGGACCTTAGGTATATGGTCCTTACATATATTAATTCTAGAATAGGTTCAAGAACATTTAGTAAGAGACTTTTTTATCAATTAGATCAGGATTGGCTATACTTCTTTTTTATAGCTGACACAAATGAATCTGTTTCCTGGAAATGAAAGCAAATTAGTTCTTGACAATGCAAAAATCCATAAAGATCCTCAAATTCAAGTGGCTTGTGATAATGCTGGAGTTTGACTTGTTTTTCTCTCACCATATTCACTTGATTTAAATCCAATGAGTTTCAAAATAAAACTGTGGTAATAAAAAAATTTTCTTACACAGATTGAACAGAGCTTTTACTATGTCAAGAATTATTTGCAAAGAAACAAAGAACAATTAATCCATATGGATCAACAAAATGCAATTTTTGAAGCGTATATATCTATTAATGAAAATTCATTCACATGCTTGATTTCATATGCAAATTATATTTGACTCATGAAAGTATGGATTCCAATAAAATATTAAAAACAAATATTTGAAAGCAGAACCCTAATAATCACCAAAATCAAAAATTTCAGTGCTTTTGATTGCAATGTCTGTATGAACTTGATCCAAACAATCTTAAAGAATTGGGTAAAAAAGCGTTGTCTCTCCCAATTATATTTATCCCATGCTCTCAAAGTGTTGCTATCTCCATTTATGATTGTGCATGGTAAGGATTTTTAGCAGAATTCTTTTTTTTCTTTATTCTAGATTTCTTTTGTTCAAAAATCCTCCATTGCAAAAATTCCAAACAACCTTTAAAATAAATTTTGCCATTCTCCTCTTCATATAAAACTCTTATTGTATTAATACAAAGCTTCTGCTTAATGATGGAAGCAGCAAGTCTACTGTTTTTTTTAATACTTTTTAAGCAAATTGAGTGATTTCATTCAATAAAAAGTGAATTCATCTTTCAATACAGCTTGAATCTTTTTATACTTTAACACAACATTTTTTCAGGTTGAGAAATTGGTTAATTTGATTTTTTAGTAACTTCACAATGGTGTCATTTGAAGAAAAATATCAGTTGTATGTAATTGGAAAACTGATTTTAAAACTATGAAACCTGACTGTTTTTGGAATCTCCACTAATGGTGGAACAACTGAAGGAATTTAATTGATTGAATTAGTTGTAGCTGTATATAATTGAAGAAAATTTGTTGTATTTTGGAAATTTGCTAGAAAAGGAGATGAAAATTGAGTTTTTTGATGTTTAAATTTTGAATCATCAAATTCAGCAGTTTGAAGAAGGTTCTCAAAGTTGATGTTAGGGGTTTTTGCATTCTTTTTTTTAAATTTTTTAGGGTTTCAGAAAAATACAGAACTAATCAATACAGCAATCCATGCTGTTGTAAATGTTAATTTTAAGGGTCTGATTTGTCCTTCAATTTCCCGGTACAAACAACCTTCTGGACTCAATCTACAATGATTTGAGCAAGCCTTGTTCAATTTTTCTCTTAAATCAAAAATTGTTTGCTTGCATGTTGAATTAACAGATGATTCCACTTCTATTCCAAGTGATTCAACAAGAAAAATATTTTTTTTGCTTCCTATTATTCCATGACTTTTGGTAAAAAAAAATATAATAAAACACCCCCCCCTGTTTCCTTCTTCAAACATATAATTAAATATGGCTTCTTTGCTCCAGTAGAATTTTTTACTTCAATCAAAAATGATTCATGTTGCTTGAAATTATGAATTTTCAAAAAAGCTGGAGATTTTACTTTTAATATGTCAACATAATATAAATTTGGATCCCATGTCAATGGATTCCATTCCATCAATTAATTTTTTAAACATTCATTGAGTTCTTCCAGTGATTTAATTTCTGTTGGGATATCAATCTTTGTTGATTCAGTTAGGGTTGACATGTTATTTTTTACTCCAGTTTGCAAAGACACTTGCATTTGTATTTGGACTAAAATAGTGCAGTAAATTCTGTCTGAAAAAATAAAAAATAATCAATATTCCTTTTTCTTTCTCATCCCTCTCAACTTCAGAGATTTTTTGCTTTTTTGCGGGTGACTTAGGGTTTGGCTTTACAGTCTCCTCATCACCATAATCCCCAAAATAATCAGATTTAGAAGTGTTTTCTGCTGACTGGACTATTGAGATTGTCAAGGTGTTTCCTATTGAGGCAGAATGGCCTTCTATTGAAGTCTTGCAATTACTATAGATTCTGAGGCAATTATGTGGTTTCATCTTGCACAACTTGACAGATTGCAGTGTGAATGGAAGATCAATATATAAGCCTGTTTGTGCTAGGAATGCCATTACTGGAGAGTTTCAAATTTTAACTTTTGAATAATTTGTTGCCTGATTTGCATTGGTGTGCACACAATATACTGTAATGTTCAATAGAATCAAAATTAATAAATGCGAGTTTTCCCATAATTTCTAAACTAAAGTGCAGCTGTCACTTGTGCATCACTTATTTCCTGTGCCTTTTATTGAAGGTGGTGTAAAGAAATGTGCAGTTTTATATTGCAACGAATTAATGGTGGCAGACTAGTATTTTTCTGCAGATCAACCAGTATGTTTTTAAGTTTTGTAAAGGTGGAATTTTCTTCATTGTCTCATTCAGCTGTAATAGGAAAATTGAAATATTAAAGCAGAGATAATAATAATTAAAGCCTCATTTTAGTTTAAAATAGAGAAATAAATATCATTGTGCATAAACAGTCTACAAAAATCCCAATTGATTGTTTGAATGCTACACAGAGAGAGTATGCAGACTAGAAGAATATCCCCAAACACATACAAAGGGCTATTGCCTGTCAAATTGCTACTCTGCAAATACCTGATGCACATGAATAAACCTTGTTTAATATATACCCTGCAGGATAAATTTAAATAGTTGCAAATTCATCTACAAGTGTACTTGCAAGTCACCAATAGTTTTCACTTGATAGTCATTGTAAGCTTTGTACCTGAAAAAAAAAATCATAAAATAAGCCTTTAAAGAGATTGAAGAAGCCGGAACAGCGTCAATAAATAAATATATTTCCATAATATTACAAAAAAAAACAAAATTTATTTCATAAAACATTTAAAGTAAAAAAATTTCAAAACAACAAATTTAGGCATGAACGGCCTGCGCAAATCCCAATTTGTTGTTTTGAATATCAAACATGGAATAAGCAGCCCGAAGAAACTCATCACAAAAAATATACGCAGGTCCGTTGCCAGCCAACCGGCCAATCTGCGAAATACCCGACGCACATGAACTACTACCCTGGTTCAATACATATTCTGCAGGGTTAATTGAAATAGCAACAGATTCTAGTGAGAACTTGATGATTGGGCCAGTGCTGGCGCTGCAATCAATAGAGTATACACCCGTGCTAGAATTGTAAGAATTGGCTCCGATAGAGCTGAGTTGATTGAATCCGCCAAAGGTTTGGAACTAGCAAGAGAGTGGTTCCAGTGTCAGCAATAGCGTCACTGGAACCGTCGGTGCAAGAATTCTTAACGCCCTTCAGAATAGATTTCTCCTGATACTGAGCCGGAGCCGCACGATGTTGAGAAGGTATTTTCGAAGTCAGAGACGCTGGAATCAGTGATGTCAAATGCTGCTTGGCCTACAATGGTGACAGTTAACAAAATAAAACTGAGTAACTAATAATAATAATAATATAGTGATGAAATAAATACCAGAGGAGCCGCAAGAGCCATTACTGGAAGCGCAAGTCGAGCCGCGAACCCAAACATCAGAAGAACCCGTGTCCAAATCGAAAGAAAACTACTGCGTACCAAGTGTGGCTGTTGTAGTGTACAGTTCATTGTTGGAGTTTATCAAGTTGACTGAACGACGTCCGTTGTTAGCCGGTGTCAGTGCAATGTTCAAGTTGTGCCGCTTGATTGCATTCAAAATACTGTTCTTAAAGCCAGTTTTCTTGCCCGGCTCACGCCAAATACGAACTGGATTTGCTGCATGTGCCGCGATTGTTGACCCCAAAAGAACTGCTGCCAACTTCATTTGTCTTTTTTTTAGTCTGTTTTGCTTGTTTGTGATGAATAAAAATGTAATAGGGAACAGTGGAGTATTTATACCTGTTTTAAAAATTTTTGCGTGGCGTTAGAGATCTTAACGGCTTGAGCAAATGAAATTTTCTCTAAACGACACGACAGAAACAAGTAGAATAACTAGAAACAGCCTGGAAGCTCTGCAAAGTGAATTGACATAACTGAGTAAATATTATAGAAAAAAAATTGCTTAGGCTGGCACTTTATTTTTTATATTCAGTTTAATGATTTCTGTCATGGGGTTATCATCGGGTCTCAGTGAAAAATTAACAGTCAGAGACTAAAACCTTAACTATAATGTCACAATGCATTGAAGAAAGAAATTGGAATCAGAAATTCTATGTCACGAGTAACAGTTCGTATGAGTTTAGTGACAATACAAAAGCAAATCTTATGGAATAGAAGCATCAGTGCCGTCATTTATCATGGAACAAATAAAAATAATTTGGGTGGTAACCCGGAATTATTTTAGAAAAAATAAAATTTCTTAAGTTATTTGGATTTCAATAAGTAAATAAATATCTAAAGCCTGAAATTGTCCGGAATGAAGTTTTCGAAAAAAAAAAAACGGATTGATAATGAAAGTCGCAGTAGGAGGATTTGCAAGCAACGTAGAAACACGGGAATCGCTGCCACCGCTAGTATCCAAACTCCTGGACGAATATCCCGCGCTGGTTACGCTGGGGGTGCAATGGGGCGACCAGGACGTGCACCACAACATCAACAACGTTGCATATGCGCGCTATTTTGAAAGCGCACGCATCCGGATGTTTGACGCAATTCGTGAAGTGGGCGCGGGCGGCGCCGGATTCGCACAGTTTGTTTCATCCGAATCAGAACAAACAATGATCGGCGAAACGACACGCAACATTGCGATACGCTATAAGGCGCGGCTGTTCTACCCTGACACAGTGACGGCTGGGTGCCGTGTTGTTGACGTTGACGACTTCAGTGTTTATCTGGAGTTGCGCTTAATCAGCCACAAATCAAACAAAGTTGTGGCTGAGGGAACCGCGACAAACACGAATATTGACTTTGCGAAAAGCAGAAAGGTACCTTATAACGTAAATGTTGCAAACGCGTATCGAGAGTTGATTGGCTGGTCTGCCACTGCGCCGGGAAACGACTCAAAACAGTCCAGTATCAACAAGTCCAATCTGTAAAAACCCAAAATAAAATAAGTTGTAAAATTTATCTGACAATTCGTTGCTGACAAATGTCGAAGCTCGCTGTCGCAGCTGGCGGATTACCCACAAACGACGAAACCCGCGCTGCATTATCTTCGGAAGTAGCAAATCTGCTTACCGCTTATCCATCCTTGACAACGATTCCTATCCAATGGGGTGATATGGATGCGTAAGAAAAGCAGTATTAGAAAAATTTTTTTTTTGATGCAACCCAAAAAAAACAGTTACCGCCATCTCAACAATGTCTACTACATGCGCATATTCGAAACCGGTCGCTTGGCTTACTTTATAAACATTTGGGGGAAACACGTCGGAGAAAAACGAGCTGTAGATTTCCTTTCAGGAACAGGAATCGGCATTGTTGTTGCCGATACTCTTATGAAGTACAAGTTTCCTGTCACTTTTCCAGACACAAGTAATATCTAAAAAATAATTGTTGATAAATTTAAGTAAACTTAATAAATAGTTACTGTTGGCATCAAACTTGATTTGAATAAAGTCTACACTGACAGATTTGATCTCATTGGACGTCTTGTTTCGCATAAACACGGAATAGTTGTTGCAGAGGGCCGCACTACACTTGTTTGTTACGATCATCAGGCAAAAAAAAAAGCTGACATACCCCTGGATTTTTTGGAAGCAATCCGGGTGACTGACGGCGATTTCTCTCTCAATAAATTTTCAAAACTTTGAATAATTCCTGGTTCATTCTAGTGCATAAATTCAATAACACAAACCCGGGACTTGCTGTTGCTATTGATGGTGTATAGTTTATTTTTTGCCGGTGTGATTAGGTGACTAAAATATTTCGATTTTGATTTTGTCAAAAACTGATCGGCAATTTAAAAAGCCGATTTTTTCCTGGTTGGCTTCGTGCGAATTAAAATTGAATCAGCTTATTTATTTTCAGTGAAATAGTTGTTGGTTTTTCTTCATTATACTTGATTAGCAGGATACTTGGGGTTTCCGACAGCCATTTTGCCCAACTCTTCTCTCCCTTATTTTGAGCAGGTCCAAGTATGTTTTTTCAACTCTATTTCATAATATGGGACATTATCTCTTATTTTCTTGGAAGTCTGTATTTGTTTTGAAAATATTTGTCAGCATTACAAAAAAATGAATTTGATCCGGCGGTTGTTTTCGACGGCAAATTCAACAGGAATTAAATCGGTTCCAGTAGGCGCGTTTGCATCCGTTGAGCAAATACGACAATCGCTTCCACTTGCAGTTTCTACAGTGCTGAAAGATTACCCGTCGCTGATTACGTAAAAAAAATAAGAAAAAACCTTTTGCGAAATAACATAATAATCACAGCCTTCCGGTTCAGTGGGGTGAACAGGACAGCTATGGGCATCTTAATAATGTGTATTATATGCGCTATGTAAGAGGAATAACGCTATGTTCTTATTTGGTTTTTTTTTTTTTGAGAGAGCTCCATGTGTGAACTGTTGAAAATAACCAGTTTGAATCGGGACGTCTTGCGTATTTCGAACAAGTTCTCGCGAAACATATTCCTGCCCCAGACGTTGCTGCATTTATCAACGCCGCGGCGCTAAAGAGTATTGGACCGATAGTTAAATCCATCGTGTTAAACTATCGTCGCGTTGTCACGTATCCAGACACTGGTTAAGTTTTTCTCCAAATCCTGTGTGGCAATTGCCTAATTTACATTCGGCGAATTCTGCGCGTATACGCGTGTGTGACAAAACCAAAATAATAACAGAACACAAAAAACCAAAATAGTTACCGTTGGGATTACAGCAGACCTATCATCCGTCACACGCGATCGATTTGTTCAAAAATGTTGCATCGTCAGTCACAAGCATGCTGCTGTTGTTGCTGACGGCTCCACCACTGTTGTAACATATGACTACGCCAAGGGTGTAAAGGCGGATATTCCACCAAGTGTTCTCGCTGCAATTAGAACCGAACAGAATGATATTTCCTCTTCACTGCAACAATAAAGTAATAATGATCCTAAAAATTTTAGATAACAACCATGATGAGATTCAGCTTGGTGGGTCTCACTGGAGCGTGTTAAAAATTAAGAAATGATATAAGCGGCATTCAAGAATTCTGTGGTGTTTGTAATTCGCCCAAACTGTAGCCTTCCGCCAGCTAATTTTGCCGTCCCACTAGATCAAGAGCAGCAAGATACTTTTGTTGTTCTAGTTAGATATCAATTGAAATAAAAACTTAAGTAATTGGATGCGGAATAATTCTTTTATTTTAACTATACTGGTGACCTTACTTCACGATTTATATATAATTATAAGCCAGCATATAATTACACTTCACTTTCTAGTTTTGCTAGATTCGTTGGGACTGGGGTGTAGTCGGGTAATCCATATAAATATGTGGCTGCAAACGACAGAAAAAAGAAGTTTAAATATTTGGGAACGGTACAGCAATCGATGCAACCACCGACAGAATTAACGCGATTGAAGTGGCAAATCCTTTAAGAATATTGTCGGCGTACTGGAAATAGATTATTAATCTTATTTGAATACCAATATGATACCCGAATGCCACTTACTTTGACCGCAAAGGCTACGAGCAGTCCGCCGAATCCGGAATTCGCGATTGCAACTAGAACCCAAGCATAGTAGCCAACAAATATACCCTTATTCGCAATAATTGCACCGTCTATGCCATACATTGAAGCAAGTGCCGGAATTATGCTGTAAAAATCTCCACCTGGGATATGAAACAGATGCCTAGTAGTTACAAAAATTCCACTGGTGTAGACTTTTTCTCAAACTTTCGTCTACAATTCAGCATTTCTTATTCTAATTCAATATTAGAAACTATGAAGTGTGTTGTTCCATCTACAAGTATTCCTTCTAAATATTTGATATCTCTTCCAATGGGAACTGTCTGCAACGATCCACAAAATAATCATATCTGCAAGGTTGATGAAAAGAAATTAACTCAACTCTTTCAAAAGTAGGTGTTCCTTGTTTAGTTCAGAGGAATTTATTTTGATTGAAGGGCAAGAAAAACACTTTAAACTCAAAAATCCTGTTTGATTCAATGTTAACCAATCTTTGAAGGAAAGAATCAACGAGCTTGAACAAACCATAAGGAAATTAAAATCAAAGAGCAAGTCTGTTTCAGATGAATCAAAACTCCCATTGCAATCAAAAAGACAGAGATTAAGAAGACACTAACCAAATTCGATAAAATAAAGCAGCTTATGGAAAGGAAAGAATATTACTAGACTGACAAAGAAGCTTTCCAAGCATATCAAGCAGAGCCTTTTAAGACTGCAAGAAGATTGTGGCATGATCTGAATGTCATATTTGACATTATCCAGAACCAGCCTGCTATGCAGAAGAGGAAGCATCTCAAGAATGACACTGTAGATGAAAAAGTAGTGTTATTTAATGTGAAAAAGCCCTGCATTGAAGTAATTAGATCAGCTGTCATCTGTTCCTTATTTGTTTTGTCCTGGAATACTTGATTCTTGATAACATGCCATCCATTCTCAAGCATTTGTAATATCACATTGTCATCTGTATCTAAGTCTTTCCATTTCAAGTCTCTTAAATTTGTCTGACATTTTACATGGACTGCTCAAACAGAGATTGCATTATCTGAAGACCAAAATTGGATCAGAATTTCTTTTCTGAATAAGCATGCAGAACTTGTATAATAGAAGCTGAAATACCACTGAATCCCAAGATGAAACAAGCATATATCAAATCTCAACTATGAAATTTTGAAGAGCCAAAAGTGAGATCTTAAATCAATAAATCTCTTTGTCTCCCACATGCAATTTTTCGTGATACATCAAAACTACATCAAATTATGTCACAAGTAAAAAAAAATGCTTCAAAAATAAATGACTTTCCAAATCAAAAACTTTTAATTATTTGTGTTTCATAAAGCAGTATTTATATAATTCAAAATAATTCAAACTAATTGCACAAAATCACTGCGCAAGATCTTTATTTGCAAAACTGTCCAGAGAAAAAAATTAAAATTTAAAATTTAAAAAAATTTAAAAAAAAACACCTATTCAAAATATATGACGCCAAAAATAGGTTTCACAGGCTCTAAATTAGCTTGCAGCATGCTCCAATTCCTCTGTAACCCCACCTTCAACTCCACTCGCTTCCATACCCGAAGTACCAGCAACTCCCTCCCCAAGAACTTTCTCAGTCTCTTCATCCGCAACGGCAAACGTGCGTTCACTCACTGACGCCATATTATTCAGCACCAGCGTTTTGTTTCCAGTAAAGTTCGATTCATGTTTGAACGGACAGTTTGGAACTTTGGTGCAAAAGGTCCCAAAACGGCAAGGAATAAAGCTTTGAAGTGAAGCTTGAGTCTGCACTGCCGGAGGCTCGCCCCCGTCCCATGAATGCCAGTACGTACAGTGCAGAGTGCGACATGCATCACCGAACCGACACAGTTTGCTTTTGTTCAAAACTTGCCAAGAGTGCAAAAACGGGCACTGTGGACGTGTGCAGTTATCACCAAAATGGCATGGAACTTGTTGTTGGATTCCACCGGGTGTAACAGGCTGTGTAGCGGCTAAAATTTTCGTATTTGCATTCTGTGTGATTGAAGGAAGAGATGTTTGAGTTCCTTCCATAACGAATTCGGCGGCGTCTTCGGATTCAGTTCCCAAATCAACCTTTAATTCCTCGGTATCAGCTACTGCTGACGTGGGAGTTTGTCCAGAAAATGCTGGCGCGTTTATCTCGTAGGATCGAGTCTGGTTGGGGGCGCGGAAATTTCTTGGTTTTCCCAGGAAATTATCATGTATGCCGTGTCCGTTCCCATATCCAGCCCCTCCATAGTATTGCTGTTGGGGTATGCCCAATCCACCGAATCCGATTGGTGCAACAGTTGCCCCACCATAAGGAACAAAATTGCCATACTGATCAACAGTCCCATAAACTGGTTGAGCACCCAAAAAGCCATTCTGACCAAGTCCGTTATTTCTCGAAAAGTTCAATTGATGATGTCCGGCTTGATTGTTTCTTAAGTTGTTTCCCCATTGATTTTGCAATTGTTGTGGGTAGTATTGATGACCGCCAAAGCCGTTTCTAGTACCATTAAAATTACTTGGCATTTGCTGATTGCGATAATCAACTCCATTTGCCACAAAATTTGATGCGTTATTTGGAACAAAAGGTTTCGCATCTCCAGCAAGTCTATCAGTAACAATAACATTTGTCGAAGCAGCACCACCCAGCCGATTTCCCAAACGTGAAGAAATTGCAGATTTTGATTCCACATTACTTTCTGCGCCGCGTCCAACGATGCTGACAACTCGTGATTGTTGTTTTTGCTGTTTTTGCTGCTGTTTCTGTTCTTCTTCAGCAGAAAACCCAAATCGTGCACTTCTCAGGCGTTTCTGTTCAGCAATATCAATTTGCGATGGTACTGGCGTTGACAGAGTCGCTTTTGATTCCGAATTTTTCGATTTTTCAACAACTTTTGGCACTTCTGCTGATGAGGAGTCGAGGTCCCATACAATTTTTTTGATTTGTTTTGTGGGTTTTTCAGAAGGCTGTGCTGAAATCGATAACGATGTATCTAATTTATCGGAAGGAGCTGGTCGCTTTCTTGATGGCGACGAGCCGTTTGGCTGTTCACCTGTTCGTACGAAATATTAATTCCAATAGATGTAGAAAACCAGGCTGAACCTCACCAGCGGTTGATTTTAAGCTTCGTGACTTTTCTGTATCAATATATGCATACACCCAATCGACAAATTCCGCAGGATTGGCGATAACTGAGAAAATACAATAAATAGCTGCGCAGTTTTAAATAAAAAATTGCAAATAAGTCTAACCATCAAGCAACTCAGTAATAACCTCGTCCTTTGATTTCTTGCGTTCGTGCAACTCCAAAATGTACTCAGCCATTTGCGCGCTTGCCTCCTCATTATATGTATCATTACCAAGTTCGTTCATTTTCTTTCCGACTTCACTCTGCAGTTGCATTTTGAAAGCGATTAACTCAAATGCAGAGCTTAAATGTAGTAATGATGAAATATCTCTCACAATGAACACTGCTGGGTCTGGGAATATGTTTTCGTAATCCATTTTTTGAATGACAATAAAAATTGTCTCTTTTTTCACAGATATGAAGAATTTCACAAGTTTATTCAAAAGAAAAGCAAATGAAGAAAAATAAAACAAAATAATAATTACGCAAATTTTACAGTGGCAGCGGTGATTCTAAACCATATTTGACACCCAACGGAATCTCACAAAATTCATCAAGAACTGTAGAGTCCAAACCAAATCTTTGAATCAGATCAGATGCATTTTTGCGATTTAAATCAATAATTCGCAAAAGTTCCCGATCAGCTTCTTTAAGAGCATGCTGGCACTTTTCGTGCTCATTTTCTAACATATCGACAAGATCTTGGCATGGCAATCTTCTAGGAACAGGTTTTTTTTCCGGAACTGTTGGATACTCAGCCTCCATTGCCAACAACAACCCTTTAACTTCTGGCGACACATGTGTCGGCGAATTAATTAAACTTTCTCCTTTTGCCACCATCCATCTAACAGACTCAAGAAGTTCAGAAATATAAGTTGAACCTTGATTTAAAAAAGTTATTGCTCGATCAGGATCTTCAAGGTGTAAATCCCCTCCATATTCTTCGGTATCGATATCTTCATATTCATCATCATTTTCCTCAGCAAAACTTTCATCGAAATTGTCGAGATCGTAAAGGTCTTCGTCTCTACCCACATCATCATTGACTTCATTATAATCGTTATCATCCATCGATTCACCAAATTCACTGTCAATCTCGAGCTCTTTTGATGCATTTGGATGAAACATAGGGAACGGATTGATATACTTTGAGCTGCTACCGTTGGTGTGAGAAAAGTCTGGAGGAAGTTCTGGCCCAAAGAAAATGCCGTTTCCTACAACTTTTATTTCATCCGGAGGCAAAGGTTTAGGAATAACCGCAGTAAACATTGCATTTCCAGTCGCCGGATCGACTTTGAACTGAATTTCGCTATTTCCAGAAAATTCTGCGTATTGTTGAACACCAAAACCAAGACCAAAAGCAATACCATTTGCGGCCACCGCTGCTGCAGGATCCTCAACTGAGGCTAAAAAGGTTTCTGCAATTGCAAGCATTGCTTTCGTTAATCCATCCGGAGTTACTTCACAATCAAATGAAATTTCGCCAGTTTCAGTTGTTTTCTGAGAAGAGCTTCCCGGAGAACTTGATCTCGAGTTTGTATACGCAGAAACTTGCGCACGAACAAATTGCCCGAGAGGACCAGCAGCTAAAGCATCTAACTCTTGCGAAGTCGGCATGTTCATAGCACTTGCGAAATTTGATAATTGCTCCGAAAGGCCCGCCATACTATCTGGAGCATTCATTGACGACGCAGCTTTCCCAAGAATCTCCAGAAACATTGGCGGAAGTGGCGGAGGATAAATTGACGTTACTCCAGACGACGAAGAAAGCTGGCTTGATTTCGACCCTTGTTTGGCTGCCAATTCATCTCGCTCTTTCGCCCGTTTTCGTCGACTGGTCTTAGCTGCTTCTGCCAAACGCATTGCATTTGAAGCCAGAGACGGAGATACCTGATTTGCAGACTTAACAGGTTCCGCAGCTTTAGGATTAGGTGATTTCTCAATCATTGAATGCTTCAAATTTCCTTCATTCGGATCAAGTTTCATTTCTGATAACAGTTGTGTTCCATTCGGACGCAATTCGCTGTCCACGCTATTTGAAATTTCGGCTGACAGATTCTTTTTTGCCTTACGCTTGACTTTCTTTAATTTTTCATGGATCTCGCCGTCATGTGAGGCTGTAGGCATATCAAGTGAAAATTTGGAGGGTGCGGGTAATATTTCGGTTATCAACGATGAATTTTGATTTTCGGATTCAAATATGTGGCGTTCGTTATTCAACAACACTTCTCTCTTTTTTTGCTTGTCTTGAATCGCCCGTTCCCTTTCTTTCTCTTTCTGAATTTGTAAATCCCGTTCCCGCTGCATCTGTCTCATAAGCTCTTTTTCCTTTGCACGTTGCTTCGCTTTTTCTTTTCGAGTCATTGAAGATGGAGCGTTTACTTTTGCAGTTTCCATCAAAGAAAGCTCCGTTAGAGGGCTATCATTTCTGGTAGATGACTTCGATTTTTTCTCATCTTCGACCGGAATATACCCAACAACTGAGGCTTTGTTGCCAAAGTAGCCACCAGAATTCTTATCAATTGATTGACTTGTACCATTCTTATCCCCGTCATTGTTATCTGTGCCGCCACAGCCACCACCACCCATGCTCCCACTCAACGCCTTTTCACTCACACCTCTTTCACGCACACCTTCCCCACGTCTCCCAATTAATTGGGAAACGCGCGCCGCCGGGCCGCTGCTGCGGCTGCTGCGGCTTGCATCCTCGACGAAGGCGACTGAAGTCCTTGTTGTTGCTGTTGCTGCTGCATAGCCTGCAACTGCATCCAGTCGCGATTGTCTCGAGCCCCAGCGAGAAGTCTCTCCTGTTCCCGCTCTCTCTGCAATTCGCGCTGTATAAGTGCCAGTTGCTGCGGATCCAGCTGACTCCCAACTACGGTTGAATTCGCTCCATGCAATTGATCCCGAAGTGCCGTCACCGAGTCTGTCAGATTCTTGAGAGTAAATTAAAACAGAACATAATCGATCTCAATAAAAACAACTATGAAAACTAACCATAACCAACCGTCGCACCCCAGTTATTGTTATCTGTCTTCATTCCCAGGGTATTTGCTCCTGTATTAAGTAGTACAGCATTGCGTTCTCGCATTTGAAGATCACGGATTTGCAACTGATTTTCACGCAGTTGAGCCTCGCGTAAGAATGCCCCAACAAATTCATCTTGGCTGGAATTCATATATTGCTGCTGCTGAAACCTTTGCTGTTGCTGTTGTTGTTGAAGTAACAGGAGCTCCTGTTGCTGCCGAGCAGCTGCTAAATTAACATTTCCACCCAAAAACTGGTTGTTTCGCAAAAGCTGTTGCTGCTGTCGAAGAGCATTATCAGCAATGATCTGTTCCCTTAATAGCTGTTGCTGTTGGTGTTGTTGCTGTTGCTGCGGCCATTGATTGCTGGCGAGCTGGTCTTGTTGCAACATTTTGTTGGTTCCATTATCAACCCAGCGATTATCAGTTTCAGGAGTCGCGAGGTGAGGCGGGACATTTTGATACCGCTTTATCATATTTGATCAGAATATTGTTTAACATTAACAAAAGAAAATACTCACACTTACTTTGTCGAGATCTTCTGAACTATCTACCATTCTGGAAAATCGAGCTCCTTCATCAGCTACAAATGAGTTTCCCCGAATCAAAGCTGTCGGATCATTCGAAAAAGGATCAAATAATCCTTTGTAAGTCGGATGAAGAATATATCCCAAGTTATACAAAGAAACACCACTCTTGGTCGCAGATTTTTCCCTAATGACTCCTGTCTTCCGAGCCACGGCAAATGCGGAATTAGGAGGGCCTCTTCGAATCAGATTTGGAACGAGTTCATCGTTTCCATCATTTAACGCCTTTGATCCCAAAATTCGATTTTCGTCAGGAATACTCGGTGGCGGTGTGGATGATGGCAATGAAGGAATTGACTCTTCAAAGACAGGATTTACTTGAACAAGTTGTGGCGAATCCACACGGCTTTCCGGTTGTCGAGCAATCATTAACCCCGGTGGACCTTCGGGTGATATAGACGCTGCTGGATCATGTTGTCGTGGCTCACTGCAAGGACGCGGGGACTCCAGCTGCGATTCGAAAGCAGAAGCTTCAATTGCCAATGTACTTTGCGACTTTTTTGTTCTTTTCTTTTTTTCGACAATCAAGTCCATCAAATTGCTGCTGTGAGTTGGCCGTGGGTTTTCCGAGTCAGAAAATTCCGAATCAGAAGGCTGAGGAGTGGATGACAAGTGATTGTAGCTTTGCTGTGGAATCGGCGAGGCAGTCGGACGTTGAGAACCAATGGGTTTTGCCCTGGGTTACATTATTAGAACTATGTATTAACAATACGGAGAAATAAAACCATGTTGCGGTTGCAGGGAGTGAATTTTCTTCGACAATATCCTTCTTAAAGTAGGCCATCAACGTTGGGAATGGAACAGGGCGAGGATTGCGATCTCGGACCGCTTGGCGTCTGAGTATTCGTTTGGAATTGATTTTGTGTATATATATAAAAACTTACGAAAGCTCTTCTTTCGCATACGTATCCGCTTCTTCTGCAGGCTCATGCAAATATTGGCAGATGGCATGTTGACACGGTTGGTTTTTCAAGAAGAACTGACAGTACTTCGTGGTTCCATGAGTCACTCTATCAATGAAAATAGTCAGCGAGTACTTCAACTTAAAAATAAAAATAAAACAATTACCTGAGAACTTTGTTCCCATCAAAAACTGTTCCGTCTGTTGCATCAATAGCTTTGATGGCGTCTTCCTTCTTGTAGTAAAACACAAATACACCCGTAGGAGACATGGTCGAAACTACTGAAGTATGATTGTGCCCTTTTCGATTGACGACGACTTTGGCTACTTTTCCGAATTGGCCAAAGAAATCAGTGGATTTGAGATACTCTTCTGTTGCAAACTTTGCAGGCATTCCGACAACATAAACCAGATTTTTTTGAACAACTCTGGCGTTTGCTAAATGTTTACGAGCTGCATTATCCATCTCTTTTCTCTCCCGTTCACGCAACTTTTTGGCATTCTTGATGTGAGCAAGCCTGATTGATGGAAAAGAAGGAAAAAATAAGTATAGTAGGCCTGATAGAATATGACTCACTCTTCTGCCGACACAGGTGTGAACTCGACTTGTTCTTCAGTATAGATACGACGACAAGCAGGACACAATCCATTCAAAGAAAA